>JAKLML010000140.1:0-15455 GCA_022813425.1 Aureobasidium lini
CACCTAACCATGACCCCTAGCCGCTAGGGTGACCCTAACCTTGGCCGGCCGCTTACTAAGCGGCCGTACGGAGTTGCTAAGACTACTTGCTACCATCTGTAGTTCCTCCCTATTACCTCCTTATCTCCTTGTCTACGTCTTGTTATATAGCTTAGACCCGTATCTACGTATTGTTAGCTATCTCTAACTTTGCCCCTTAACATCCTACAAATGATAGGGTTAAGTATTAAGTATATAGGTAGGTAGGATAACCTTAGGTAGTCCTGAATACAACTTAATTAGTTGCTCTTTAACGGTAAGATAATGTATAGAAATTTGAGACTTTGTTCTAAAACACTAATTTATACATAGCTCTACATAAATGAGGATTGCTTAATAATCCTACTAGAATATAGCAGCTTTCTTGCTAGGTCACGCGCCTAGACTAGTGTAGTTATAAATTAATACTAATTCTAAATTCGCATTAGTATTAGCCGCTAAGTTTAAGGTAAGTTAATCCGATACTAGGAGTTGTTAAGGCAATTTGATGCAATTCTAAGGTAACTAATTCGGCCTAGAGAATTAGCAGTTCCGCTAAGCCCTCCAGAGAGCTCTTTAAGTAGCTAAAATAGGAAGTTAACACGCTCTCATTAGCTAGAACTAACAACACTCTAAGAAACTTTTACGATGTGTAATGCCCCCTCCTAATACATTACCGTGCACCCCTAATAATAAGCTAATTATCTACACTTGCTGTCGACGGCTCCTAAACTCCTTACGCCCTATCTAAGGACCTCTCCTCCGTACAAGACGACCTTAGTACCCTTTTTAGAGACTCTAGCTGTCATGGTTGGCTGTCTAGTCACACCTGACCATGACCCCTGGCCGCTAGGGTGACCCTGACCTTGGCCAGCCGCTTGCCAAGCGGCCGTGCGGAGTTGCCAAGACTGCTTACTACCTTCCGTAGCTCCTCCCTATTACCTCTTTGTCTCCTTATCTACGTCTCGTTATATAGCTTAGACCCGTATCCACGTGCTGTTACCTATTTCCAACTTCGCCCCTTAACACTAGCCTACTATCATTGCTATACTAGTCCCGTACAACATAAACCGGCTTCCGTCTTAATGACTAGCGCCTTAGCTTATACATCTATATACCTCCTACAAAGGAGCTTTCCCTTATAGATCTTAGACTACAGAGAAAGTCTTACTAAGAGGACTAACCCTACTAGCCGGTTCAGATGTACTGTACATGCTTTAATGGTCAGCCCTTAAGGGTCTTAGTCTATAACATTCTAAAATAGACATCTAGCGCACTTAAGCACCTCAACTAAAAGTACAGCCTTATTAAAGCGTAGTAAAAGTAACACTATTTAAATGAAAGAACCCCTTTAAGGCTAAAGTAGAGCAAGTAGAGGAAGCACGCCTTTAAACTATTAATACTGACGAATTGTTAAGGGGCAAAGTCAGGAACAGGTAACAATATGTAGATACGGGTCTAAGCTATATAACAAGACGTAGACAAGGAGACAAAGAGGTAATAGGGAGGAGTAATAGAAGGCAGCAAGCAGTCTTAGCAGCTTTGTACGGCCGCTTAGTAAGCGGCCGGCCAAGGTTAGGGTTATCCTAGCGACTAGGGGTCATGGTCAGGTGTAACTAGACAGCTAACCGTAACACAAATAGAGAGTAAGACTTGTTAAGTAGATAGTTTTAGATAATCTCTCGCTCCGGCAGGCTAGTTCTTAGCATCTTAATAAGCTACTTAAGTGTTGTTATTCCTCCGCCGGTAAGCTCTGTTATATAAGCTATAACTTAGTCCGGGGTCTTGTTTAATCTACTGTTAAGCAAGTATGTCCTTAAGTTACGTAAAGATACACATAGCATAAAGCAAGATTAGCTTTTCCTTTAATACTTAGTCCCCTTAATCTTACCTTCCTTTCCTAGGCATATACGCCTACGTTATTAACAAAGACTACCGTCTAACAACCCGTCTACTTAGCCTTAAGCACCTTAAAAATTAACATATAGGTAAGAACATAGGAGATGCACTATTAAAGTCATGAAATCTTATGATCTAACGGACAGAATTAGGTAGTCTATATCCGATAATGCCTCTTTAAACAATACTACCTTATATTGCCTTACTACTTACATGATTATTGACCTTCTTAAGATGCGACTACGCTACCTTAGGCATATCCTTAACCTTCCTTGTTAAGCTATGCTCTACGGCTATAATGCTAAGAACTTTAAGTATATTAATGTTACTAATACTAACATAGAAGTGGCCGATAAGAGAGTATAGCAATTTTTAACTCTATTAAGACTATAAGTAAAGAGAAACTACTTAAATAATAGAGGCGTAAGGGCTTCTACGGTAAAGCGTACAACTTTGTTGCTTTAGAGGATACAGAGATTTAAAGCTAAGTAAAGGGAACTTAATGATAATACTCCGTTCCTCTACTTACTGCTTAGTAACGGAGGAATACGCTAGAACTTAGCCTACGCCATGTTTAAACGACTTATCCTTCTTAAAGATGCTGTTACTTACCTCTAAAGCAATAAGGTTGCCTCCGGTAAGCTTAAGCACAAGGATCTTATAAAACATAATAACTAGCGCAACATGACCAATTTTAGAGAGCCTCTCGAGCTAGTTAAGGAAGCAAATATGCAAATATAAGGGCGCGTACACAATAGGACTTATAGTGCGCTATAAGAGTAGATAACTAAGCTTGAGCTCTTAATAACTATTCTCGAAAATAAGTGTAAGACCCTTCTACACTAACTGCCTTTCTTCCTTTGTACGTCTATTAACCTTCCTTAGAATAAGCTTAAGATTTATTACGAGCTCTCGGACTAGACATTTGCCTACCGCCTAGCCATTGTTATGAAACCTAACTACCGTTATAACTAGTTTAATAAGTACTAGTTAAGTCGAGCTCCGTATAAGGTTAGGGAAGTAAAAAGAAGGATATAAGAGCTGTTTAATAGATACCAAAGTGAGTCTGACCTCTGAACTGTCTATTCCTGATGAAACCAATTCCTGCCACTTTCCTCAACTCTCAAGATGCTCACACGAGAGACAAAAAAATGCAAGTCTTGGAGACGGTAACCAGGCTATGGGGTTGTGACATGGCCGAACACTACGCGTGGTACAAAGAGAGTCTTTTTTGACTGGCTCGAGGACTATTGCCAAGAGGACGAGCTGGACAGGCGCAGTACCCTCACTGAATAAGGCTATACTTGGCAAGGAATCACTCTGGAGGCGTAAAAGCTTTTGTCCGACGAGACCCATCAAGCAAACATACCTGACGCAAGTCCTCATTAGCCTGAAGAACGCAGGCAGTATCGAAGGCACTGTCGTTGTTCGTACTGAGAACCACACAAGATTGGAGAGCGAGTTCGCTGATCCCGAAGGTGTACACAGTGCTAAACATCCAGTCAGGCCCGAAGATCATCGATATCCTACAAGAAAGAGTGACCAGCCATATCTGTACAAGATCAAACCGAGAGGTGCTGCTTACGATATATACGGAATCCTCGTGGCAAGCGGCACACCGAAGGAGCACATTGGACTCGTACTGCAAGACGAAGCGAAGGTACCCGATAACCGGAAACAACTAAGAGCATGTGACCAAGCCGTCAAAGATAAGATATCAGGTGGAGGGTGTCCCCCATCATGCGGCTGCGATATTATGTCACTTCAGAAACTGGATCAATTAGCGCCACCTCCCTCCGTCAGTTCACTTGGAGGATCAGTGGCCGTAAATGATTGTTTCGAGGACATTACAGATTATCTGTCGATCGTGGGTCGTTGGGGTAAGGTCACTTCTCAGCAGACAGGCCCTCAGGGGTGCACTGTGCTAGCGCCTACGATAAGTACTAAACAAATAGACCGTGAAGATTGCCCCAGCAAATTTTGTTGTGCGTGTTGCCAGGAAAGGTCTGCCTCAATGGAAAAGGTATTGAGCATGCTCAGATCTGCTTTTGAGTTATTGCAACCACAAAAAGATACAGTAAGTTGCCGAACTACGCTCTTCAGATGGAATTAATCTGTATGACTGATCACAATCCTTACGAATCAGATGTTACGAACAAACCAGAAGCTATATGGAGCGGGGTATTCAAATCACTGTGTCGATGCGAGAAGTATGTCGGAGGATGATTCTGGCACGGGATCATCAGATCTGTCTTTTGTTGAGAAGAGTATGTATTCACACTCAGATGAGCATCTGAATGATGCGCGAACACTTCATGGTTTAGATGCCGACCACTTTGAAGAGTGAAATCGTCCATCTCACTATCAAGAGACAGACAATCCGTCGAAGGAGCAAGCAAGGTATGGAGATGATGCATTGGCCCTTGACCAGGCTAGTTCGTCCATAGTCATTGGTCAAGCGAGTGTACAGGTCGTAGGCAGGATTGACCTAAACACCAGACCGAGGCTCGATTTGAGACATTTGAGACGATCGAATCAGCAGAGACGAATGAGGGTGGCATCGCAGATGACTACCAAACATTGACACGGAGAAGCAGCCTCGCATGCGAAATACAGAGGGCGGCAGGGCAACCAAATTCTGGAACGAGTCAACAGGACAGGACTGCGGAGACTAGAGCTTCGCACAACATCAAACGACACGACGTAGCCAATAGTCGCAGGAGTGACGAAGTAGTGCCAGGGAAAGAATGTAACGATAGGAGGATGTCCAACTATCTGGTGTCTGATGAGACTAGGTACGAGTGCCCTCAAGCAGTCTGAATAATTTATCTACACCGGCAGGAGTATGCCGGCTAAGCATGATGATCTCGAAAATCTATGCGCTCATAAAGGGAGCCAGTCGAACCTGAGAGCGTGGTCGGACGCTTCCAAAGGGCATCATTGTCTGGTTCGGTGTGATGTTAGTAATCAATTCCAGGCGCATCTTTGCGGTTGCTCGACCGCCCGTTACATTGGATAAGATGACGATACACAGGGAACATGGTAAGACCCGTCGTTTGCAGATATATAGCTGAGCGGAAGTCCAGTACAGCGGGATATGTGTACATCATCAAAACCCCCAAAACAACAGACCCTTGGATACCGCTGCTCGTCGCAGGCAAGAAACAAGGCCAAGTTCCCGGCTTCAGTTTCTCTCCTGTCGATAGCATGTAAGTATGTGGAAGACGAGAGCATAAGACTAACAACCAGAGTGCTAGTGCTTCGTTGTCGGCGAACAGTACTCGTACCGCAGAGCGATCGAGTAACATCGTCTATCTCTGATACAATCCGACAAAACCTGTGGGCTCGCCTGATCTCGAGGCCGGGTCTTCAATACGCGCGATGCAACTGCTGTACCAGTCAGATCTTTCCGGGAGCGCTGTCACGCGTTCCTGTTGTGGCCAGCTTTGAGATCATTTGGCGAATATGCCTCCGAGCTCGATAACAGTATTTGAACAAGGTTTTGGAGCGTCAGGTCGACAGATCAGGCGTCTTCCGAGGAGAAAGGAGAGTTTGTCGATCATTTGCTGTATTAGTGTGTTGAAGATCCTTGATGGTGCCGTGCGTTCTATAGAGTTCACCATTTCTTCTTAGGAGAAAGGTGAGAGAAGTTCAGGGTTTGCTTCCAGTCAAGCAAAGGGATTTAACTACAGTGCAAAATATGATGTGGCCGTGGCCAGTCAGGTTCGGTCCCGCCCATCCCACTTGGGGGTACTGCAGGACACCCTGAATTCTCCCGCTGCCAAATTCTGTTCTTCTTCCGTTCATGTCTATAAGCTCAAAGCCAAGAGCCAACGCCTGCAAGACCCTACGCGAAAATTAAAATTTTGTGTTTCCAAGTTCACGAGTGTCTACGCCAGTACAAAAGAGACGACCAAATCCTTCCCTGAAAACTCTTCACGGTATCCTCTCCCTTCATTGACAGGTGCGGGCCTCCCGAGCATTGTTTTGATGATAGATCTCTTCATGCACGTGGTCGATATTTTGGCTGGACAACTCTCGTTGCCAGACTGCTATCATCGATTGATCGAGCTGATAGGTGGGTAACGCCAAAGAAATTTTGCGCGGAGGCCACGGGAATCTTCGACTCAAGTGATAACCCCGCGTGTTCAGTTCGAAGTAGAGCCAGCTCTTCATTCGCGACGACATGGCGGTTGCAGATCTTGAAAAGCTTGAGGCTGGCTGGTACAGCCCGCATCCAATTGTTCGTTGAGCGGAACAGTCATGTCATATAAATCTCCAGCCATTTATCCAGGCCCTGTGTTCAGCAAACTTGTAGATTCTACTATTGATTAGCATAACTACAACAACATACCAATCTGCCAATCGACAAGGATCATGGAGAGTACAGGAGTGTCGTGACGCTACGATGCACTCCAACCATCGATCTGCTGGTGACTTTTCATGTGATCATAAATCCGAGGTGCATTGGGGATGCGAGCCTCGACAGCCACCGAAGATAGCGTTTTCCAGCCTCATGCGAGAGGAGTGGGACCTTCTCGAGGCAGCCAATAGTGACTCCTGTATGCAAAGCATGGTCTCATATATGTTACGGCGGTGTCGGCGGGTGCATTTTGACAAACGAACACGAAAAATCCCATGATGGTCATGGGAGCTTTCTGTGACCATCATGAGTTGTTCAACGGACAATAAAAATATCCCATTCTCTTGTCGGAGGTTGACATCCAAGTCATGATTAGACCAGCCCATAATGACTCCACACCTGAATCTTGACTTATCGCCAGAAGAAAAGAACACCTACAATGACGCTGACCGAAGAAATATGCAATATTGAGCGTATCCGTAATCTCTAGGTTCTGCAGATCACTATGGTACAATTTGTATAGTACTTCTATTGTTACTGTATCTAGCACGTTCAATTGAATACGAAGGGGTGGACGCGCAGAAAGCTGCCTAAGTCGCGGCTTTGCGAAACTTCCGTTCACCCACAGTAGCAAGCTATAGCTCATGCCTCCACTAGAGCGAATAGCTGAAGAACATCGAGTCAAATCGAATTGAGTCAGATCGTCTTAAATGTCCGGCTCACTGTCTTGGCGGATCTGCGAACTCTGTCTAATGGTAGATCGTAACAGTCGAACCGCTGTATTGAAAGTCTTACAAGATGCATCGCCTTGCTATTCTTGCATTGCGTGATTGATCGATGCCCCCAGATCATTAGTCATCCTTAAGACTTCCGCAGATATCTGACAAGCAAGTATGGGGAGGATCCGACGTGTATCCGGTCTTGAGATCAGTGCCGACTTGCTTCCAGAGATCTTTGACGTTCTGTGCTCAGCTTGAAGCAGATAGATCGAATAGAGTGTCCACATCGGCATGAGCGGCCTCTCCCAGGAGCTCGACGTTGTGTCCAAAGGGCATAGGAGTCGTGAGCTGAACGTCGTAAGATCTGCGCACAGCACAGACCAACAGAGCAAAGACTTAAGCAAAAAGATGCCGATGATGAGATAAGCGGATGTGAACGTCGCCTTGTAGCTCCAGATACCAATTCTGGTACCGCGCGTGATGACCTTTTCACACCGGTAGCAGGATCTTTGTGTAGAACGCTCGAGCAGACATGATCTGCACAAGACATGGTTGCATGTTAATGTGATGTCGGATATTGATGAGCAATCCAAACAGCGCTTGTCATTGAGATTCTTGTGAACCGTTGGCTCTGTTCCTAGGTCGACCTCTTTCTTTACTTTCTCGGTATCTTGGTCGAGATCGAGTTTGAGTTGCTGGTCTGTACCCACAGCTTCTTGTTCTGGTAAGCGAGAAGATTCTTTCTCGTTGTTGGAATTCGGTTCGAAGATCCGCTTCAGATGCTCCTGCGAGAAGCAATGACGCCAGACCATGATCCAAGAAAATAGCGCAGAGCCAAGCACGATCAGCGGCGTGCATGACAGAGTCGCGATGGCGAGAGTGCGCAATATTGGCGACATGGATAGGGATTGCTAGAAAGTTCAAGAGTGTGATGATGAGAATAGAGAGTAGGAGTAGAAAGGCGTTGTTAGGCCTTTTGTAAGACTATTGCGAAGAAGTCGCAAGAGTGGGGCTCCGGAGATAAGCTTTTGCGGGAATATTAATAGATGATCGAGCAACTTGAACACCCGAGGTACAGATAAACAAACGACCAAGTATCTATGTTCTGTAGCATTTGGCTCCTCTCGTTACGCCTCTTCTTTCCCTGGTTCTCGATAACCCATATGAACTTCTTTTCCAGAAGTGACGCAAGTCCAGCCGCTAGATCCGCTGCGCCAATTACCTTGACTCATTCCCGATCCATGCTTTATGTTTGACAAAATGCCGATACAGTCTCTCCATCTCAAGCTCATGGTCGACATCGTCTGGTTTCTGGCCAGCGCGTCATAGCCGACAAGGCTCCGCGGTATTATGGTCGACAGCGATAACAGCACGACAAGCAAGATTGCGCCGATGATGCAACACAACACTTCGTATTGTGTAAGCAAAGTCACAGTCTTCGGTGGTAGGGACTTGGGGGCAGCAGTTCTTGGATTGCTCCAGGTCGGTGGCCTGTATACGAGACCCAATCTCGAGACTTGAGCAAAATCACTGGTATATACATGTTTGCAGCCATTACAGAAATTGGGGAGGCGAGCCGGCTCGTGCAGTATGTTCCAGCGCGAAGTACTTGAACGATATGACGATCTACAATCGAGCATTTGCAGGAGATCTCAAGTCTTGTAAGTAGAGATACTTATCCCACAAACTTGAGTCATATAAAGGGCGTGCACCATGAGTCTGCCATGAGTTCGAGGCCTGGAAGCAATCCTCCTGTACTGCTGGACACGGAGCTATTTTATTTGTTCCCCGTAATGCTGTGTCGGTGACGAACTTCAGACAGAGCCTACGACCACTAAACTCGACGTCATCCAATTACTGGAAAAGTGGCTTCCATGTAGCTCTGATCTTGAATCCAGTTGAGTACCTGTGGCCTCTGCTCAAGAACAAGCTATATGAGCTCTATTCAGACCGTGAATTATGGCGTGGTGGAGAGGATCAGATTGCAGAGCGTATGGAAGATGCCTTGGTTCATGCGTGGAGCTGTATTCGTGATCAGATTTGCATACAGTTGTGTCACTTCAATGCCGGAGCGAATTGAGGCTTGTATCCGCAAGGGGTGGTACTCGTGATTCTGATCGTTGTATCGTATCACAATTGATCATATGATCTATTGATACTGAGGTTCAACCTCGTGTAATCTGGATGGCAATTTTATCATTCTTGAACAGAGCCCATCTAGTTGAAGAGGGAGGGGTAGTTATACGGAAGCCCACGGGGATGAGAACTTTCTGCACTCTTTTTGCAAACTTCTCCGCAACTCGCGAAAAGGCTTTGAGATACATTTTAGTGTGCGAGTCACGCATGAAACCATGTATCGACTCGAGTCAGTGTTCCTACTATTTACTTTCGGCATCGAGCGATTGGACGGAGTTGACAGATCACTGTCTGAACGGCAGTGGCGACAGAACAGAAAGCCCCACATAAGCCTTGGCAATCGCCGATCAATCGATGCTGCCTGTAGCCCCGAGGTCCATTCTGTTATCTTGCACTGGATCATCACTGCTTTCTTTCGAGCGCTCTCTATCTTTTGTCTTTATTAAAGGACTGTCACATTTTGATACTTCGTCTACGTCTATCAATATGCAGAGGATTCTACGATTCGCTAGTGAGCATCGCCAGCCTATCTCCCGCATTTCTTACCTCGCCCTCATATTGCCGATTTTTCTTCTTACGAGTATGTTTTCACGTTGCCTGTCCTGGTCCGTTGATGACCAGCCAGACATCAGCCACCTGTCTAATCTCAGAATAGTTATCCCTCTTCTGTCTCCAATATTCTTACAGCTGCCCAATGCAGATATCGTCCAGTTCCATCTTGAGAGACCAGCCTCCACGATGGAAGTTGGCTACTATAGTGAGATCATCTCCGAACGATATCATGATTTCCAATCGCTGACAGCTTCTAAGGTATCTGTCTGAACCACTATGATCGCCCTTTCGAAGATCGAAACAGATATATTGCCTATGAAGCCTGCATCGGTACCACCGACCGACACACGAACGGCAAGAAGCTTTCGCAACACTGGGGAAAAGTCGCTGTTGCCGGACCAGAAGTCTACCAGAAATTTGTGGAGCACTTCTCAATGGCTTTAACAATCCAGCACGAAGCATGTTATCCTGGTCTTCTTATTGCAGCTGCTGTTCTGTGGATCCTCAGCATTAGTCTTTTCACCGCTACTTCCTTTGTTCAGGGAAGCACTAAGGCTTGGATCTCGAGGGCGTGCAAAGGATCTGCTCTAATTGCGTCTGTCTTGATTGTCGTGGCCAGTGTTGCTACGACTGCTAGTGCGTATGCACTTGTGCAATACACCGCTACCTGGAGCACCAGTGGACGCATGGGGGCTATTTTGGCAGTGCAGTGGGCTGCTGCTGTCGCGATGAGTGCGCATGCTTTGCTTGCATTTACTGTGGCAGGAGGCGGCAAGGATGACTCTGAGGGTTTGATCAGACTGGAGAATTGAGGTCAGCTCGCAAAATCTGGCAATCGATGTTGTCGCGGTGGCAATAATTGCATAGGAAGAATTTCTTTCGTAGGTCCAGTAGCCATTACCTATACGGTGTGCCTCGAATAAAGATTGCCAGTGCTCGGGTACAACATACAGTCATTAGCGGCAAACGCATTACACTTCTAGTCCCCCCATTCCATACATGTATATATGTATATATACATGTATATGTCGGAAAACGGGCATTTTGGTCTCGTTGTTCTCATAGCAACCTTTTCTACTAATGCTATCGTTTCCAAACTCCTTGCATTCTTTGTATGAACAGGTGACATACTTTTGTTCATCATGGAATCTTGACCACTCTTTTCTGACGTCACGTCGTCTTTAACCTCTTTCACCAGCGTGGCCTCCGACTAGTGCTATTGGTTCGTCACGGGTTGTCTTGCGCTTTTCAGTCGGTTCTCCGATCAGCACTCGAGAGTCCTACGTTATTGTCGCCTTCATTGTCTAGATTTCACCTCCTTTATCGCCCTTCCCCTCAGAGAGTCAAGGCTGCTCTCTTTCAACCGTCAAAGTCTAGGAGGGTGGGTCTCGCACGTTGTACATGTAGCGTGCGGGCACAGCTATGCTGGGAATAGCCCGAGTCGCTCGAAGGCGATGACGGGCATGGTTACCTCTGTATCTAGCTTCAAACTTAGTTGTCCGATTTTGCTTGTCAATTACGATTGCCACCTGTCACGCTCCTATGTCTCACGTGCTATCGTCTGTCGCTCATCATATGATTCGTTTCCGAACAGTCGTCATCTCTTGCAAGGACTGTATTGGCCCCTAACCCTAACCCTGACCCTAATATCAACCATAACACACATCACCTTCTTCCATAATCCACCTTCTCACAACACTCTTTCTCCCACAACACACTTTCCTATAATCCTTTCTCACATAACTCACTTTTGTTTCAACACATTCACATCAATTTCATCTCTCATTTCCTACATTTCCTGTCACACTTTCCTACACAACGTTTTTCCATACAACACCATCTCACACAACCGAACTCGCAGATGCATCGATGGTTGAAACAGGATGATATACCAAGGTCGGATTGTAACAGAGAGCAATGGTTGATATAATTTATCAATTTCCGGCGTCTGATAAAGCTGTGGTAGGATTCCGCTTTGACTCTCTTTTCGATTCATAACTTTATCGACCCGCTGACAAAGCCGTAACGATAAGCCAGAAACTTGACCTTCTCAAATCCTAGTATCAGATCCATTGTGTGTCTCCGTTGACCAACAACCGCACCACCTCGAACAAATCGCTTTCAACGCACGATGGGCAGATGATGACGTTGTCATACTCTCGTGAGAACGTCGGCTGCATTGTGCCACATCGGATCCAGTAGAGAGGTGTCAAGGCATTGGGTGTGCGTACTTCGTTCAAGCATTGCAGAACCTGGTGCAAGAAGACCCCCTGCCCTTCAATAGCGGTTCCCGACGTTTCTGCATCCATACGAGGCGGGTTACAGACTGGGACCGCGTTAAATCTAATGCTTGTGCTCTTCAACCAAACCAACAGTGACCAGAAAAGGTATATGTACAATTGCTATGTTCTTGGCTCGCGGGCTGAGTCGTTTGCCAAAGCTTGCAAAACGGTCCACAAGCAATTCACCGCTGTGCTTGGACTCAGCGGGAGTGAAGACGGGGGTGAAGAGAACGACAACACGTCTGACGGATCGGCTCAGTAACTTATCGGAACCGTTTGCGGACCACCGAGAGTAACGAGGAGTGTTCAAGTTGAAGATTTCATCGGTACGATCCGAGCACGAGCCACCAATGGAAGGTCCTGTTCGATAAACATAAGTATACTTCATAGTCGCAGATCGCATGGCATATATCCTACGTTCGGGGTAGCCTGGCAAGTCCATATTGCAATGGCAACTCAGCATAGCGAGTATTCTGATCAGAGAGGTGATAGTACGGGCTCTGAGGGTAGCATTGAGGTTGACAAAGGGGACAGGAACCATTAATGTGGTACCTGAAATATTCACGAACGCTCACGCATGAGACATTCACCTGATCTTGGACTCCACCTCTTCGATTGACGGTTCAAAATGCACGTGAACTCACAAACGAGACTCTTGCGGATTATATCGCATGCGTACCGGGTGCTATGGGAGCGGCAACAAAGCGCACCCTGTTTGCAATAGCTTGAGCGCAGAATGCGAGGGATTGTCTTCTCTTTCACATATCGACACGGCACGTCACGCCTCTCGCCGCTGAAGTTGTCTGTTTCAAGCTTCGAACACTACGACGCCCTTGCTATTCCGTTGTAGATCACACAGGAAGCAAGGGGATACGTGGCCGCGAGCTCGGTCGAGTCGGCAAGGGGTTTGCACAACAGACGGACACAGGAGGGGAAAACAATGCGCGTTTGATTTGTCAAGCGTTGCAGCCTTTGAGCGTATCATGCTTTCTGATCAATTCGTACTGGTGTGCCGGCATGAGTGTTTGTCCGCGAGGTGAAAGCAGAACGTGTTCGCAGGCTCACATCGTACATAATCACGACTAGACGGGCGGGACGGCGCGATGCATCTGCACAGGCTTTGTCGGCCGACTGAAATAATTACTACTCAGGCCAGAAAGTCTGAGCACATGAAGAAGGTGAACGTGCAGATGACTGCTGGGAAACGGAAATTGTAAAGGAATTTAGTTGATGAGGATCAAATCGGTGAGAGCGTTACTGCTTGTCATATTGTTCCAAAGCCAACGACGAGCAGAGCACTAATAACACTGAGATTGGTGGTGCTCACACGAACGTACTGTAAATATTCTGAACGTTAGCTTTCAAATTGACGTAATGTACATACGTTCAGTGTTCTGAACCTCTCGGCAGTGGCAAAAGCTGCTAGTACTGACCTCTACTCTACCTCTTGTAAAGCAATAGCTATTACACCATGCCGCCGCCAAAGTCGTTCACCGCTCGCCAGTTCAGCGATTCAGTCGATGAGGAGAATAAACCATGCTACCGATGTAGCTGGTGCGTCCTCTATACCATCGTTAGCCATCAAGCCAAGCGCAAACAAGCTCATCTTGCCAGCTGTGTACCCTTCCGTGAGCACTGCAAGGGCGTGCTCCAAGGTACCGACAATACCGCTATTATAGAGCTGCGCATGACCGTGCCAGAAGACTTCATACGAGAGTGCCGAGAGCTAGTAGATAATGAGCTGGAGAAGGAGCAAGAGGAGGAAGAACACCGCCCCGCTTCGTCAGTCGATAGAACCACTCGGCTACATAGAGTCTCCTTCTTTGATTACTATCTGTACTAGATCTGCGTTGAAGAAAAGGAACAGCATTGGCGCAAGTGGTGACCCTTGTGGCAAACCTGACTGAGGTAGGTCCTCTAGCTAAAGCCTTTGACTCCTACACTTGCTCTCCTGTCGGTGCAAAAGTCTTGAACCCATCTGATCATAGTTTCAGGACTTCTTCTTTGCCTCATCCTCTCCAGAAGCGGTCCTGTTGCAACATTGTTGTATGCTCCTTTGACGTCGAATGAAACTAGTGATAGGGTCTTCTTGCCTCACCAGGCATCATAGATGGCTTCTTGAAGGTAGGAAATGGCTAGTACTGTTGACTTCTGCTTCCTTGCTCCGAAGTGGTTGTTAGGCAGGAGTTTGTGCACCTCCGTAAGGTATGCAAGCCGTGTAGCCATTACAGCTTCCATTGTCTTTCCTAGTGTTGCTAGCAAAGATATCAGCCTGTAGTTCTTGGGGAGAGTGTAGTCATCTTTGCTCCCTTTCTTGAGCGGATCAATCTTTGCTACCTTCCATTGCAACGGCAGTTTGCCTTGCCTAAGCGAGGTTGACAAGAGTGTGTAGATTTGCTGTTGCAAAACTGGCCAGACTTCTCTCCATACTCTGATGGTCAAGCAATCGCTCCCTGCCGCTTTATCTGGGCTTGCAGAGAATAGTGCCTTCTCGATCTCGTCGCTAACGAGCTGGTCTACAACAGTGTCTCCTATGTCTTCAAGCTTCTGGGGATAGGTGGTTCTGGAAAAAAGCTGTGCAACAGCTCCTTAGTGATCCTAGCTTTGTCTTGAATGACCTCCCCTCCCCGTCCTTTTATAGATGTGATGCTGCCGAAGCTTGATCTCTTGCTTGGGTCAAGGCATTGAGCTGCTTCCCAGATATTCGTTGATTCACCTAGGAACTCTGTTCAGTGTTCGAACATGTTTCCTTCGACCTCACGCACTGCAAAAGTTGGATCCTTCTACGTGAGATTAGCACTATGCTCGGTTCTAATAGTGCTTGGTGTTATACTACTACTGGTCTACCCATCTGGACAAAATGGTATCTCCCAATACGATATCTACCCACTAACCTGGATGATCCGACTGCTATCTTCCTGGCATGGTGCGTCCCCATTGCCGTCGCCATAAACTACTTCTTCTTCCAAGCCCAACGAGTAGGCCAGACTCGCAAAACCGAATGCAGCAGCCGCGAGGAGTACCTGGCCCGATCTTGTAACAACTCCTTTGTGGAAGAGATGCAGGACGCGTCCCGGAATGCAGGGCTGTACGACAGAACCGTCTCCTTCTTGATGTTTGGCGCAGTAGGGGGGTGTTGCCTTGCGGCTTGGGTATGTCGCATTATGGACAAGTATCGTGGGAGGAGCATACCGCCTTCCACGGCGCGACTCGAAGAATTGATTAAGATGGTTAATGGGACTTCGATGATTGGCTCGCAGCACTTGCCTTGGTATTATACTCGAGAGGCGTGGATATGTGGTTGGAAGGAAAAGGTTATAGACCCGGCTGCAGCCGGTCGGTTCACCAGTTCGTGTACTAGGATCGTCAGTACCCTTCTCTATTGAAACGATCTCGAATTCGTTCTTACTGGGGGGGGGGGGGGGGGGGGGGGGGGGGGGGGGGGGGGGGGGGGGGGGGGGGGGGGGGGGGGGGGGGGGGGGGGGG
>JAKLML010000141.1:0-10555 GCA_022813425.1 Aureobasidium lini
AAATCAGATTCCAATAATGTAATAACTAGCTCCGTGCTAGTGGAGATGCCTTTCGAACGCATCGATGAGGCCTCAGAGATAGGCACCAATCGTCGCGGTATTTCAGGCTCGAACCTCCAATATTCCAAAGGCTAGATTCGTGTCAATACTCTAAGCTGCCTAAAGCCTTTCTTGGTGTTGATAGCCGAGTCAAGAACAGGCTTGTTCATCGGTGTGTGCTGCTACAGATGTCGAACTTGAGACCCTGCTAGTAGTAGTAAAGCCAAGTGCTGTGCCACTTGAACAGATTAGAGTTTCATTGCAAGCAAGGTCATACAGAGCATGGCCAGCATCCGCATCAGTAACACCAAAGAATGGCATGTCTGCCGGGTCTGACAAAATATACCACCAAAAATCGATACAACGAGCCGCCAGCTCGCAAGCGACTTGTGACCAGTAGTTCGCAGCGTTTTCGATACCAGGACTCGGTCCGTTGACTTTCGAAGGATCTCGTGTCGCCCACCCCGTCTCCGTGATCCAAACTGCTTTGCCATTTGCTCGATATAACATGCTATCATAGGCCTGCCAGAATGAATTAGCTGCCTGTGAAATGTCGTTTTCCAGCTCTTTCGAGAAGTATGGGAAGATATTCAGGCCTATGAAATCAACCGCGTCGAGAATTGCGCCGTTCGAGTCGTTCTCATATGCGTCTAGTGTGTCTACGTGCTAGCGATTTCATTAAAATTAGCTCAAGGGAATGATGTAGAGACTTACTCCTACGGGCACATCCTTTAGGACGGATCCCTTTAGAACGCTCCGGACTTGTCCGATGTAATCGAGAAGCACAGATATGTTCTGGCCAGTACCCGCGTTCGAAGCCGCGCCGAGCGCTGAAGCACGGTAAAGGTCCTCGCTGCCCACAGAAATACCGACCACAGATCCGCTCAGTCCTCCAGGACCATACTGAGCCATGGCGACAATAAGTGCATTGATTTCCTTGGAAAATTGGTCTTGGTCTACCGACGCCCAAAGACCAAGCAAAATTGACGTTCCCGTCGCCAAAGCTGCAGGAATAGCTGAAATTACTTCTCCATTGGTGTCCTCTTGTAGCATAGTATAGAGTCTGGCACTGGAGAAAGATCCCGTTCCGGGCAAAGTCTTGGACAAAGTAAATTGATCATAGAAAGACTCATAGTCGTTGCCTTGTGCTGCGTAGTTGAAGCCTCGATGAGTGGCCAGCGTGGTCGTAATTAAGGTTACTACCAAAACTAATGTACATGTAAACATCGCGGTAGAATGGACTTTGGCCGCTCTGGCGCCGTTTGCTACTGAGCCAGGTGATCTGCTATATGAACAGCAATCCCAAGGCCACTGCTTTCTGTGATTACGTGACTGCTTTCGGTGCTGTGAGTATTTTCTTTCTCCCTACAGAACTGGAGGAGTGAGACATCAATAGACTTTCCCTTAGGTAAATCATCAAATACTGTCAAAAAGACTTCCTATCCTGTCGTAAAGCCTTGCGTGCCAGTTTTACAACTCATCAAGTGGGCCAAGAATGCTTATGATATCCGTAGGGGCCGCTTACGGTGGTAGACCTTAGATATCAATGGTCGACAATGAATTAGCAGATCCGTCGAGTCTGCTCCGATGACTAACCTTCCACGCTCTTTGCTAAGCTCGATCACAGCGATGGTTCAAGACCAAGCAATAGATCGAAAACTTTAGCGCTGGACTCTTGTTCCAGAAGGACTGCTCAGATCTCAGACCTTTTCATTGCGACACATAGTCAATTAATTGAGTCACGATGTCAGTCTACGTTCATGATCCGGTCAGGATAATTGACAATGTTTTAGCTGATAAATGCTGCGTTACTTCTACGTTACGAAGATCGAGTGCATCAATCTATTTTGGACTGATTGATCGCAGTTTATACCTTGAGCTTATGGGGGTTCTGAGATAAGAAGCTTTCTTGGGGGGCATACGCGCTCTGCTAAGGCGATCATGTAGACTTCGGACCTGGCGCCTTTTTGGCGAGAACCGCCGCCTCCCCCTAGTGTACCCACGTCTTTTTAGGCGGTGGCCGTCCTTCGACTGAGTGTAGTCTCGACTTTTGGATAGGTCTGTTGTCACCTGCTCCCTGTATCTGGTACCCATGTGTGCTAGAACGAACCCCAGCAGCTTCTTCCCTGGTCCTTGACAAAAGTCTCTAAGCTTCTTGAATGAATGTACTGCGCGAAGCGAGGAGTCTTTGGTCGATACAGTGGCCTGCCTTGAAATTTTGCTATCACTTAAGGTGTTGCGGGAGAGCAGTGTCACTATGTCCATCAGTGAGCATGACCGCAACAGCGAAAGAAGACCGACATAATGTGACAGATCTTCAACTTACATGCTAGTAGAAGGAACTTTGAGTGGGTGGGCATCAGGGTTGTCGTTGAGTTGTGGCTCGGCGCTTCACGGCTTGTTATATAACGAGACTCTCAGTCCTATTACGTGACCATCACGTTCTCTTGTTCTGCCATTACTTCGTGCGATCTGAGAAGACCCCACCAATCCATAATGGGCATTCAGCTTTTCTGAAGGAGGCGAGTATTGTACGGATCATCTTGTGCATTTTCTTGCTCCTCAATTTACTCTGTTCGAGGTGCAACGGTGATGTTTCCAAAGACCTACACAAACTCACCCATTCGATGCTTTAAATCGTTAATGGAGGCTCTTGAACTGTTCTGGCACCTCGCGCGACCGAAAGCGCCTTTTGACACATGCGTTCAAGGTTTTCTCAAGTCCGCTCCCGCACTCTATGTTGCAACATATAAGCAGTACCGAAATGATCTTCACAGCTATGCACAGGAAACGATATTAGCTGTAAATTCATAGCGTTCAATTGGGGCCACCAAAAGTTCAAAGACATAATGAAGTAATCATCATGATGTCGAGGCCGGACTCCAAGCTTGTTAGAAACAAATCTGTCACTCGAGGTGGGTCATAAAACCTCAACGTGCAACTGACATCCACAGAAAGTCCGTGTGTTACTGTCAGCACACTTGTTTAAATCAGTCTGTTTCTATTATGTCGCATCTCCTTGCTCTGCCACCAGAACTCCGTCTCATGATCTGGCACCAGCTTCTTCCCACTGGCAGAACATTCGTCTCACCTTGCTCGCCAGTTGGAAGTTCTGTCGTCAATGATGGGAAGTACCCCACGTTCCGACCCTCCAAGCGTAGACTCAACAACCTTCACGTTTCTAATTCTTTCTTGATATGCTGGACTATCTTTGACGAGATCTCGAACACCTTTTTCAACTCGAATATTTTCTCATTCGAGATTCGTGCAAACTACAACTTGGAGTATCACGCGACTCGGGTACGACCGCAGTTCCGACACATTCAATTAGTCGACCGGCTATCTTACGATCTGCCTGTGATGAATCTTCGGGCGTTCATCGCGAGTTTTGAGAACCTCCGATGTGTTTCAATTCCAGTCCACCCCGAACCTTTTCCATCCCAACTCTTCGACTTGAATTTAGACCAGAGGTGTATGAGTCTTCGTGTCACTCGCGACCTTGTTGAAGCTCTTGAGGTGGGTGACATCAAAATCCTAAGGATGGTCTACAGACAACCAGATATGGAGTGGCCACAGGATTCAGACAGCCTTCTCACTGTCAAATTACTCCGACACTTAAGACCAGCAGAAGCATACGAAAACCCGGGAATGATGAGTCTTTGGGTAGAGACGCTTTCTGCCTGGATATCCAGTTGTCATTCAAAACGAGCGAAGCTTCTGAAAGTTATTCCTAAGATGGAACCGACATATCGACGAAGATTTTTGGCCTCATACAGTGATGAACATGTGGACAGATCGTATCAAGCTATTGTCTTGAGTATGCCATAATGTGAAGCTCTCCAAAGTCATGGATCTGTGCTATGAGATAGTATGTCAAGGCTGGAAATACTTTTCCAGTCATTTCGCTGACATAATGACGGGGAACACGGAGAAACATCACAAAAGCTAAGAATGAGCAAGCAGTGCGTGTGCATAAGAAAAGCGTTGAGATGTGATCACACGCCACCCTCAAATCAGGGTATAATCCGACATGCCCGCCATTAAGACAATCGCGTCCAGGCTCGGATTCTCTCTAGACACTCATCTTCGGGCGCGTCAATTAGGGCGGTACAGAACATTCCGGGACTTCTTGGGGACTGTAGATGTGGTCTGTAGAGTGGGGGTGAATGCGATCGTGAGAAGATTCATGCTATTCCACAATCCTACCTTGTTCCCAAACTCCTCGGACACAACAGATCTACGCGGGCACTCGGGTCTGTAGTTTCTCATCTTTACATAGTCACAGATTGTGTAGCACAGCTTCGATCAATTCGTGTCATTTTCAATAACTTACAAAGGATTTCCATCGAACTCCAGACCTCCATGCAAAGATTGGAGCCATGCTGTCAACCACTGACGATAACGAAGTGTGGGAGGGGCACGCACGTGATCTAATGGAGCAGGAAGTCAGCCTGCTCTCTGTCAGGTAGCTCTAATCGATACGTAGTTTAGATTTGTTTCTACTATCCAAATGTTCTGGTGACTCGCTGCTTTGGTTGTGGAATGCAAGTTGCGCTTAACGTACAGGTCACGCTCGGGAAACTTCATTTTATGTTAAACCCTCCAGGTGCCTTTCTTTAGTCGCCTAATATGCTCCGGGTGTCCTAGATGTGTATGAATACCACTGCTTACGATCACGGACACGCCTTGATTTGGAGAGTGGTGGCATCGTCCAACGTAACTTGGTAGACATAGGATGCTCTATTGTCATCGAAGGCATATGAGTATGCATCCTCACACACGCTCTCCAGTGCCGGATTCTGATTCGTGCAAATCTTATCGCTTGCGTATGCGTTACGACAGCAAGCTTCATCTGACTGATACAAGGTACAATTGGATACGCAACTTTGATCAGCGCTAAGGTATGTTGGCGGGTAGGACTTACTAGAATCCTGTTGATCGAAGCGGTTTTGAGTGGGGCATTGCCAATCTGAATCGATCCGACAGATCAGTGGGGCGCAAGTTGGGCTGCTCTTTGACTGTGGCCCAATGGTAGAGCAGCTTGTAGCTTCGATCGCAACTTGAGATCCGTTGCTAATACCTTCAACGTTGCTGATGTCTATGAAACATTTACCCACATCCCTTACACACGTCACTTCGACCAAGCTTCTAATCACCGGCCCAGCGCTGTACACAAGGTTGTCAATCCAAAATGTCCATGAAGATTGGCCTTCAGCGCCGTATGTGAGCGTGTAATCCCGCTCTTCTCCCTGCATGGTAGGCTGTGTTGAGCTATTCTGAGTTGCACAAACACTCCCGTTGGTCACAGTAAAATGTGGAAAGACCTCTGATGTTGCTGGGCAGTTGTGGGAGAACTGAACTCGATAGCTGGCTATAGCATTGGTGCTGTTCGAAGAGTAATCTGCAGTGGATGGAAATGCTAGACATAGACCGGCAGTAGCAAAGAGATGAGCGATTGAAGCGCTTTTCATATTGTAGGTTCTGATAAAGAAGATGTGATACACTCTCTGGCGGGCAGAGACCACATTAATATCTCTCGAATATTCTTCCAACGCTGACATTGTTCTAAGCAGTCTCGTAAGCTTTAGCCAACGACCGATGCCGTGATTCATCCACCAGTGATGGGTCCAGACATCTATGAACAGTATGATGAACGTTTCGTAGCTGTAGGATGATTCTTGCTCATGGCTCGGTTACAAGGTAGATGAATATCAGCATAGCTTACACGCTTGCTTCTCCGCATTTGTTGACCGTGCCTATATGGGATCCGACTGTTCTTCATAGAGAGACCATGAAACAACGCTGTCGCCACTCCACTGTGACTAAAGCGAAACACGGACTTTCATACCGATCATCACATAGTGTCACCATGGGTTCACGACAGAGAACGAATGTCACTATCTTGTAGAGAGGACCGCCCTTCTCGAAAGGAGGCCTAAGAAACTTTTCCAGAGCTTTGATTGTTAGCAGATGATTGTTTGCAGTATTTCTCAAGCTTAGTGATTTGCATGGGGCGTGAGACCTCATCATATTGCCTCAACATTATGAGACCTCCAGAGATTAAGGTCAATGACTGTAAATCTTTGTGAAGCATGAGCCCTCATCAAGGGTTTCACGTAGCGGCATATCACTAGTACGAGGCGCACGGGACAAATTTTCGCAGCGTTGAAGACCTTGTTCTCTATTGGGGTCGCCGTCGCCGCTGTGGGCTCCGCCCCTGACCCTCCGCGAGACTAAGGTACAGCTACGAGGTGACTCCAATTCTTTTGAGGCATGATCTCTTGTTAATCACCGACAATTCTTGAAAAGCATCAGTCCGGCTGATGAACTCGAGCTCAGAAGTAGCGGTAAGACCGCTCTAATTGATGGTCACGGCAAAAACGAACCCGTGGAGTAAGGTCGCACCGCTGGGCGAGACTTATAAATAGAGTCTTTCGGAAGACACAATACTCAATATGTGATATTCGGGGTCGCAAGAAACCCTTTGCACTACTTTTCAGAGATTACTATGCTAACTCTCCACCAGGACTGATGCGCCGAGGACGTTATCATGTTCTAAGGAGCTTGGCAAGTGCAGTCAGCAATGTTTGTAGTAGACCTTTCGACTGTAGAACATAGTGAATGTGAGATAGATTTTACATTTCCATTTCCTCATGGAGCTGAGCGAATCACCACGGATCACATTCGTAAGCTCTTGGCCGGGGAAGCATAAGTCAAATCATCATCATCTCTTAGATGCTCTATCTTATGTACATCGAACCACTCGCTGGCTTTCTCACGTGGCTTTGATCTTTCGAGAGCCCTTATACCACCTCGATACATTTGACACGTGTAGTTACTGACAGTCTCTGAGCTATGGACTAATATTTATAAACGGTATCACCGATAGAGTACAATGGCGAACTCATGAATCAAATATTGGCCCGAACACAGGCACGTTATTTCTTTCGAGGTTACTCTTGACAGAATCCGTGACAATTCTGTTGGAGATGACATAAACAGCCTCCGACTGCGTCTCGTGATGTAGTGCGTAGGCTAGAGCGGAGATTTCCTCGGGTTCGATATCTGCGTGGCCCCTGTTGACGACGAAGAGATTCTTGCCATGAGCCTCCAGCTCCTGTAAAAGCTTGGTATCAAACATGCACAGAGGATCCTTGGTAATCCATAGTACAGCTGTCTGACAAACTGGACGTGATTGTATTACCGACAGGACAGGGGCTATGGCCGATCCGGTGGTTACGAAAAGGACTTTTCGGAATAAGCTGGACGAGTAGGTTGCACCGTAAGTCGGACATCCTTTGATCCATATTTTCGCCGGTAGCTTGTTGGTCAGCATCTTGGTCCAGTCACCTGCAGCACAGACGTACACGGCATAAGCGGTTGAATCTTTGCTTGGAATTGTTGCAAATGCGTGAGTCTCCTTGAGTGGTATAGTTGCAAATCTCCGGGTCATACAAGGTTGTTCCACCACACCAGCTACTGTCAGGCGAAGAACCCGGTCGGAGAGCCTCTCAGACTTGACTGCACAAAGACGAAGTCGAGTCCATGGGTAGATTAAAAGTACTGTGGTGACCAACAGCAGCCAGAACGCCGGACTCAGGACTAAGCGCTGGGTGAACATATGGCGGTGTCCATCGGCGCCAGTCAAATTCATCAATAGAGTCTGGATCCAAAGTACGAAGACAAAGCTCCAGCCAAGAAATCGGTGGATTGTCTCGAACAGGTTGTGAAAACGAGCTCGCATGAGAGGATGCGAGAACATGAGGATTGTTGCCAAGAGGAGCAGTGCTATCCCCGAAACAAATGTGAGTCCCAGCTGTATGGCCGGAGTTCCCTGAGGGACCAAGAAGCATTGACAAGTGAAGACGATATACCAGAAGGAGCCCGAGATAGCACAACCTGAGTGGACCCCACCATGGCAATACACCCGTGCTGCGACTATCCTGATGTAGATGGGAGCACTCTGTGGCAGGCTGCAAGCTATACGAGAGATCGTGTTGATAACATGATCATTCCGGATTGCTACACAGGCGCAAAAGTTTGCACTAAGTGCAATCACGGAGATGTTAATTAGATGTTCCAAGTGACCGTCTTCTCGTCTGACGAAGAGAATGCCAGCAGTTCCAAGATTCGCGATGATGCAGAGACAGGCAAGCGTGTGATATGTTGATGGGCCACTCGATTGGTCGGCTGCACTCGGCTGAATCTCATGTTTGCGGAGAAGGATCTTAGCATCCCCAGGACTGAGCATGCTAGAGGCAGGGAAGGATTGCACAATCTCCTTTGCACAAGACATACTGCTTCAGATCTTTCCGACAGTATGTGTAACAGTGTTTTTTCCGGAGTGTAGGATGATGGGGTTTCATGACTTATGTGATCAACCATGTGATGTTGAGCAGTACCGAACATTATCTCTACTGTTTACTTTACACTTAGACGTGATCTCGACGATGATAGCTCATTGGCAGCTTATTCAACAGCAAGTCGCAAGATCTTCCAGAAAATCATTCTTAAATTGAATATTACATATCTCCGCGTGAAGATTACTTTACACTTTTGACCGTATTGAATTCAGTGATCTGGAAAAGTTACCGGGAATGGGATAAATCCCTTGCCCTAAACGAACGATTAAGATAGAACCGTTCGGTTGCGCTTAGGGCTAGAACCTTATTTGGCTCGAACCCAGGGTGCCATCGTCATGACACCCAATTAATCTCACTCCCATTCTTCAGGCACATTCGAAACCGTTTTCAGACGAGCTATAGAGCTCTTTGTGGATTCTAGATTGACTCTGATCTCGTGCGGGGATAATCCGTCCGGAACTCTTGACAAGAGAAGCATACCATTAACCTTAGAGAATATCTGGCTACGATCAAGTCCTTAGTACACCTTGATGAAGGTCTTGGAATTCTTAACGTGGTCGATCCAATTATAACATCATGGGCGCATAACCTTCACTTCAATATAGCGCTGGAATGAATAGACAAGAGCAGAGCTTGCACATCCAAGGACCATCGTGAGCTATTAGTAGTTACCATTAGCGATAGAAAGGTAGGTATTGATCGATGGTGGCTTACATCTAAACCCGCAATGTCTGAAATAGACGCGAGAGGACCGATATACCAGCTTTGCGTCATTGAGAGAACAGACACCATATATCCTATCACAAACGATGCTGAAGATGCAAGACCGTAAGGGAACAGAGCTTCACCGTCCCGGAGATCTTGCTCGCCTTTCGGTCTTGTAAAGCTACGAAACAGAAAGTGCTCGATGAGGAAGATCGTGAACCAGATGACTGTGCAGTAACCTGTGATCGAGACAATCGATGTCATGAGCTCTCTCAAATGTGACATTCCTAGTATAGCGAATAACACACACGCTGGCATGACCACTGTCGGGTATATAGGCGTCGGCACTGATTTCAGTCGAGGCGTCAAAGCGTACAGGTTCGGGTAGATGCAACTGACGGCTTTGATCATCCTCAACAAGATACCAATCGCTAGCACCATACCGCACAAATCTTTTGCCCTTGAGCCGAGTGGTCTCAGTATCTCGGCGATGAGTAAGCCTGTGGACTTTTCGTAGGTATCTTTCCAGGTGGCTGTTTCAACGACCCTTGCGCCCAGACTGGCGCCGATGGCAAGAGTGAAAGAAAAGGCTGACAGTAGACCTGTCACGCATTGGGCAAGAATGTAGCCAGTGTTTGGCGAGATGGCATCATCAATGGTGACATCTGCGGCAACAAGTGAATACGCTATTGACCTAGTCATGCATAGACTGGAAAACGAGACGCGTCGACTAAGCAAAAGCTTGTCTTGTAGCTGAACACTGGATAGAGTTGCTCCAGGCTGCGGATAATTGACGTGAGAAGTCGCGGCACTGCTAAGAATGAACATGGCCAAGATTTGTGCAAACAAAGTATAGTCTTCAAATGCGATTTGCTTCTTAATACCGATGACGGACACCACTCCTGTAAAAATAGCAGAGACTACGATCGCGGCGGAAGTTGAGAATGATCCATGGTCCACGATCCCGGACAAAATCTGGCCAGCAAGTATCAGCTCGATGGTCAGGCTTCCGAGAATAGCGACGGCAGTCAACATTGCAAGTGCAGTCGCCGGAAACCAGCCCATCAACGAGCGATTGATAACTGTGATAGAGTGTCCAGATTGTGGACCGAAGGTGGACACAAAGGCAACAGGAACGACTCCTAGCAGCGTTCCAACCATACCGCACAAGAAGGCGTCGCGGAAAGACAAGTGATACTCGAGGGGTCCCATTGACGCAAGTATAATGTCCGTCATGCAGAGACTGTTCTTCACCCAGGTAAAAGCATTCTGGGAGCAGATAGAAGCTGTCGAAGGCTTGGTAGTCGTGGGACCGATGAGGGAGAAATTTCTCTCCATATCGAGCTTGGTTAGGACGTCCTCAGTGGACACGCAGCTTGGAGATACTGCCGTTTCCGGTTTTTCAAAATCCTCCATCTTTGCCTTATTGCAAGACTGTTCTACTATGA
>JAKLML010000142.1:0-13156 GCA_022813425.1 Aureobasidium lini
TCAACATCTCACATCTCTTTATCTCGGTTACAACTTTGACAGCAGTGTCATTGAGGACTTTCTGACATACCTTGCTGAATCGCTGTCAACCAGACTGGAAGAACTCACCATCAGTGCTTCACTAGAGCACATAGATACCTCCCGCATATCGAACTTCCTCGGTACTGCAATTGCCCTTCGTAAGCTCATACTGGGCAACCTTGCCCAGGAGATGAACACGGTCTTATCGACCATACATGGTCTTGACACACTGAGGGAATTGGAGATACGCCATCGTCTCACGTTCGAACAAGTGTCGCTCTTGCTTCAAGAGCATCCGCACCTGCGACTGTTCCAGAGAGTCCACAAACTCTCGCTGCATGGTGATGCCCGAGCCTTATCGACAATTTTGTCATCTCGCTCAATCACTACCCTTGAGCTCGACGTGCAGTGTCCAAACGAGAGCTTCTTCTCAGCCATTGGCAGTATGACGCAGTTGATGTCACTTGACCTCACTTTCCAACCGGCTCAAAATCTCTCGGAAGAGTGCCTCAAAAGACTGCAGCCTTTGCTAAACCTGCGCCGACTTAGAATGTCAAAGGTGGAGACCTGGGATGACTCGGACGACCTACTACAGCTGCCTTGGATGACCGATGACCTCTTTGAGCAATTTCTGGTCAGCTTTCCCCTCCTTGAGCAACTCTATCTAGACTGGGACCTCGCAGATCAAGTCACTGAGATCTCGATTGCCGCCCTTGCAAGGAGCTGTCCTGCTCTGAGGAGAACCATGCTCATGTGGACGCACGATCTCAAGGGTTGGCACAATCTCAAGAAGCCATCGTTCACAAATCTGAAATTCCTGGGTCTAGGCGGTATAAACGAGTTCGCCGGACGCAGGTGAGTTCTCACGGCCTTATCGGCGCTTGATATGTTGACTGACTATTGAATAGCTACAAAAACGCACTTCGACAAGCAAAACCTTTCGCAGCAATGATAAAGGCTTTAATGCCTGTCCTGCAAGATTTCGCCGTCTTCTCCCCTTCAACCCATAACGGTCACTCAGGCGACGCGCTTGCCAACACTCTCGTACCGGGTAGTATAATCAGATCGATGGATTGATCGGAGGATGAGTCAGTAAGCTCTACTGATGACATCGATGGGGAAACCAGCGAGCGAGAGCAGACAGAGTGATGACATTGGGCGGAGCGCTTTGTCTCGCACAGTAATCGAGACCGAGACAAGACGAGAGGTCCATTCATGGAACATGATTGCATCGAAGGCCCTAGTTAGACTTGCTCTCTGTCTGACTCTAGCCATAAAATTGGACCGCATTCCACGTCTTTGAAGCTTCCTTGTCAAGAATGTGTTCAAATCATGTATGTCTTCTGAATCAAGCAACTGCGAGTAAGTCATCGCGAAACTCATGACATGACTCTGCTTCACCTATGCGGACCAGGCACGCCGGAACAGGGTCTCGATATCGTAGACGTATTCCTTCGCTCCTATTGAGCTAGCCTCAAATGGCAAGTGATTTGTTTGCTCCTCCATCTGCCGATGATCTTCCTTCTGCATAGCCGGTCCGAATGCTTCCAGCTCAGACTGGGTTTAAGTGGCTTAGGGCCCGGGTAGTCTAGGAGACGCCCGTCTTGAGATGGTCTCTCTGTGCCAATAAATTTCGAGCTAACTACTTTACCGAAGCACTTCTCGCCGTCTCTTGCTCAGTACTCTTCATATCAATCATTCTCTTGCTCAGTATCCTTCATCATCATCAGTCTCAACAGCTGTTACACGCTCGAGTATCTTTCTAGCCTCCTTGCTCATCTGGCACTTCGCCAGCTCTTTGCATAGCACCTCGGCACTCTTTGTGCGACCCTCCATTTAGTCCTACACGCACATCACTTTTTCGGTGCTGTCGGCAGAAGCAGGATTGTCAGCAGCTTTGGGGATTCGAACATAGACAATTCTCAGTGATAGGTTTTAGCATGATCGTGATAATATCTACCGCCTGGGTCGCTTCCCACGGACAAAGTCCTTCTGCCTCCTCATGTCGCGACCATAAATCTCGACACCCATCCAACTACCTTCGCTATACCAAGATCGGCAACTCCATGCGCTCAGACAGATCATTCTCGCCATGTCGGCTGCCTGACATGCCACGGTCTGCCAGCTATACGCTTCTACACTAAGCACATAGCTGGTAGAGCTTCTCCCATTGAACGTCATCCTGCAATCTCTCATTTATGCTCACGGGGCGAGCGATTTGATTGGATGTGCATTGGTCCAGCGAATATCCTACAGATGTGGTAAATGTTAGAATGTCCTCCGGATATGAGAGATGGAAGCCGACCTTTGAGTACTTGCCATCCGCGACGGAGTCATCAGCTAGTGGCGTGACCAAGGCCAGCGAATGGTTTCCCAGATCTCTCATCGGCCCTTGTAGCGCATCGATCTATCCGTTGCGCAATCTCGCTTATCTACAGAGACCTTTTTTTCGAGCTTGGATGCTCTGGATCAATCAATGAAGGTTAGGGCAGCCAGTGATGCTAATGAGGCTTCAATCGTGCATTTGAGACATTTCATGGCCATGAAGCCTTACGAGTCGATGACTACCAAGCACACTGCCAAGGTACGTGTACCCTGCTTATTGAGTTCCAGCTCAAAAAGCTTGTTTTCTAACATCTGGGCTATCAGAGCGGCCGTTTGCAGTAGAAACGTCGCATGTACCAGGATGTAGAGAGTGAAATTCCGGATGTATTCGATATAAACAAAAAGAGAAGAAACAACGCTAATTAAAATGACCCCTTGACATTGGAAGGCGTGTTTCCGAAGGCATGCATACCACAGAGCATATCCGCGCTCTAATCTACGTACTCAAACTCTAGCTAAAATCTTGCGATTGAGTACGACTGAGGATATTGAGCTCGATCCACTTGAGACGCGAAGCCTTATCACGAGTCAATTAACCAGCAACCGATAGACTCCCCCACGGATTCAGTTCATGATGCAATGGTGAAAGTCTCTTAAATTGCCGCTAGCAGGAAGTTTCCATAACATGCCAAGTAAGACGTCGTGAAAGAATCGTTTTTGGTGATACAGTACTAGGGAGCAAGTTTGTAGAAAATCTACTCACAGCGCGAAAATATTCCCGCCTGAAACCGCGAGGGCTGCCACAAAAACAGGCTAATTCTGAGCAGATCAATTATATCGCTTGCGCACCGCATCAAGACCCAAATTCGTGGATACACCGGTTATGAGCTCTCACTTCGCATATAAGATCACACCGCCGTGCTCCTCTTGCGCTTAGTCTTCACCAACACTCCTCTCTCCTTTCGACACATTTTCTTCAGCACTACCTCGCCTCTCGGTGTGACCAAGTCTGCTTCTAACAGTCTTCCAGTTCCACTCATGGTCAGGTCTGAGCGCAAAGCCCGATCTGTCTTGATCGACAACAGACGTAGTCTTCTGGGCTTCATATCGGAACTTCAAAGTCTCAACCAAGCTTCTGGATTGGACATTGCAGGAGATCTCGCGATCGGTGACTAACAAGACGGCGAAAAGGAGTTTGACTGCCTTTCACCAGATTCATCAACTACAGTGGCTTGGATTTCATCTAAGAAAAGCCTAGTACAGTTCATCGAGGGCAGTCTAGATCGAGGACTATGACTCGGTTTCAAAGGTTTAGTAAAGAGAGGTTTTGGGGTACCAACATAACGCACGGTTTCGAATGTGTGTATCTTGACAGAAGAAGTCTGCCATCATCTTTCCAAACGATGCTGAAGAGTTTGAGCCACCTTCTAGGCTATCTCAGCATACATGATGCTCTACTGCACTTGGAAAACAGGAATCGGAAAGAGATCTTTATCAATCGTCGCCTCGTTCCGGAGTCTACGTATCTCATGCGGATGGGCCTCGACTGGGATATCTCACATGTTCGTCAGTTTTTCGAACTCTCTATTCGGTACCACGGACTGCAACGGCAGCTCTTCTGTAAGATAGGTCAGGGCGATGTTGATTTCGTCGTCGCTCTGAGATCTGTTGCTGCAGAGACCACGGCGAATAATCTTTCTACGGCCCAGGCTGCCTGCACACCGTACATCCCCATATGTCTGGTTATGATTCAACATGGTCCTGGCGACGATCCGGTTCTTCGGCTCAGACGGTGGCTTCCCGGACATCTTGACTGGCTCAGATTAAACAATTTATGTCCCAACGGAGAATGCCAGCCCGTTCCTTACTTCCTTCTGGACAACGACAAGTGGAAAGTTGGGTTTGCGATGCAGTCTGGGTGTGACTTCTCCCTGTATGACGAGTTTATTGGCAGCATGGGATGGAGAAATGGTGTCCGCAAATTCGATGTCATCCTTCGGCTTGTGATCGAGTCTGAAATGGAGCGCCATCGGCAGTTGGTTTACGGAAGGAGCTCGCAGGATATCCCGAGTGCTGGTGGGGTCTTCCAGAAGTATGAATAAGGCTTGGTCAAATTGTCACGGATCGCCATGTACAACCATCCATGGCTGCTGAATCCTAACTCTTGCTCTATGTACATGACTCGCCGGTCCGTAGTTTAATAACTTCCAGAATGAAATTCCTTACCTTTGTCTAACCCAGTTCGAAATGAGATTCTTCTCCTTAGCCTAGTCATGTCACTATAATACACAAGAGAGTTTGTTTGCATCTATACCTAGACTTTGTATGATATGTGAATCGTCTCTGGTAGTAACTGTGCATACGGTCAACAGTATCCATTCCTTTGATAGGAAGACGTCACAGTTTCCGTCGCGGTTTTGTCGCAATTTTGTCGCAATTTTGTTGCAGTTTTGTTGCAGTTTTGTTGCAGTTTTGTTGCAGGTGTAAGGGTTTCACCTACGATTAACGATCCACCAGCGAACAATCACAAACACGCAACTGTTTAATGCTATGGTTCTCATAGAACTCGGTCTCTGGCCCCGCCAAGTCACCATCTATCGGGTCTTTCCGAATGTCTTTGTCAATCAGGTGTCAATTAATGGAGTCTGTTCCAATTATATCATGCTTTAGGCGATGTAGTTGGTCTACTTTGCGGAGGCATTGTGTACCCACCACGTTTGAGACTATTCTCACTGGTCCACCTAGCCAAACTGTCGCGCGAGCATTGCTACTATATTGGTCCAGTATTCAGGCAGCCCCCGCCTTCGTGGACGGACGTCGACAAGAAGCACTATCGCTCACCAACTTCACATACTATAAGTACAAAGACAGGCATCTGGAACTCCTTTGCCGATCCCATGGCAACGAGCGACCTACGCAGGACGCGCCTACACCAGACATGGCCGTGACAACATTGTCCCAACCTCAGTTGAAATCCAAGACTTCACCTCTTGCTTCAACACCCCCGGCGCCTTCGACTCAGCATCAATGCATCTCTTCGTCGGTCTTAACCACGACACGCTGGCTTGCCTCTCGCTCAACGATCAGGCGCATTCGGAGCTGCTAGGTAATCGCAGCGTTTTCCATCGCGCGGCTAGTCCGGCGACCTGTGTTACGGTACGGACATTACATACCGCTAATCTGACTAGTAGTAGTGCCTAGGTCTTGCGGAGGATTCGAACAGATCGCCAGCATCTTCGCTGTCAAAGCCTCCTCTCAACACGGCACTGAACGCCATTCCCCGTCGCGTTTCTTCTTGGAAAGCAACTATGCCGGTATTATTACCATGGTCTACAGCGTGTTTCTGTTTTAAAGCTGCACTGTATAACTGATGGCTCAACTAGTGTGTCATTTTCGGCACAAGTGCGAGCAGCTCCCCCTTGCCTCGAACATTGTTGGGTCCACTGTTACAGTCTAGGCGGGACGATGACAGCCATATAGGACACACTCCTGTCCAGCAAGCCAGATTACAGAGAAGACAGGAGGAGAACAAGAGGAAGTTGAAGGAGAAGAAACACAAGAGGGAATTCCCCAATATCGATAGCGCGGGCACCGTATTATTCACAATATCGATAGCGCGGGCGACAGCGACCATGACACCAATGCCAACGTCGCCATTGACGTCTCGCAATCGACGAATTGAATCGCATGATCCAATTAGTTATGATCATCAAGTCTGCGGGTTGGCAGTCTTGGGAGCATGAGGATATGGCATGGCTTTCAAAAGCAATTGGCCAAAGATGCATGCCACCCTGTTCTGACCCACAACATCCGCTGAGACAACAACTTGTCGAGAGGCTCGGTTGGGAGGGCATAGCCTTTATCCACAAATGCCTGGCATTTACTCCCGAGAAGAGACACAGTGCTGCGCTTGCTCTAGAAGACGACTTCCTTGCGAATGTGTGACCATGAGAATGTATGATCAAGAGAACGAAAGTGAGAAAGGCTTGCCGGAACAGGGCGAAGAATGGAAACGACAAGCGAGAGAGACGATAGAATGAGACAACAAGGAGAGAATAACGAAGAAGGGCAACGAGCTAGGGGCGAAAAGTAAGGACCGAGTACGAAGAATCTCCAACAGGAAAGTCAAGGAAGACGCAACATGTAGCAGTCTACAGGGCGTTGATAACTTGACACTGTGTATAAGGAAATCCAAGCCATCTTCCTTGAGGGTCAGTTCCAAGTCCGAGCGGCCACCTCTCTCAATGTCTCAGCCTTGCTCTTACTGTCATCCGTGGTAGATTGAATGTTGCATGTCACTTTGGGTCCGTAGCAACCTTTGGACCTATGGCTCGACTGAGCATTAGATATCCTGCAGGTCTCGATCGGTAAAGCATCCGTTACATCTTTGTTGCAGTTTCGTTGCAGTTTCGTTGCATCTTTGTTGTAATTCTGTTGCAAATTCGTTGCAATTTTGCTGCACTTTTGTACATGTGTCGTAGATCTAGGAGCTATAGCACAGAGGCTATCGGACTTTGATCATGTTATATCCACTGGTCGGCTGAAGGCGACGCACTTGTAATCCTGCCCAAGAAGACGCTTGTCCCTTCACCCTATTCCTTGCAGGCCTGGGTCTCCCGACTTTTGTCTTATTACTCTCGCCCGATTACTCACGGCAGATCATCTGCAGCCGATGTTTCATCAATCCTTCGTTGTTGAACACACAGTGCTTTTGTATCTATGTATCTCGAACGGCCCAATAACCTATAAATACTGCTTTGAAGTTGCCAGTGGCGCAACGATTGAAATGCTCGAGAGTCCCCATTGACCAAATGCTAGTCATTGTTAATCAATGTTGAGACGGATTGAAAGTGTGAACACACATGAACATCCAGTGGATTCTATCAGGATTAACATCGCCTGAAAACGCTGTCTGGAAAGCGGTTTTGCTCCAAAATCGCGCTGACCGAGCTGAGAAGAGCTGGGAGCGCTTGTCAGATATTGCATAAGATGATGGAGTTTCTACGCGTATGTTACCATTGGCAGACTTTCCGTATGTGCTCTGTCTCGCATCAAAAGCAGTGAAACCATGACTGTATCTTACATATGGTAGTCCCCTCAACCCTAGACGTTGTTGGTCTGGTCGACTTGCTTGTCATTGTAAGATTCATCCAGGTGCGGATCCTTGTCTTCACGGTCGCATCTGTGCAATCACAGCGAGAGATAATTCTGTTGCAGCGGTCAAACGTTTTTCAAGCATAGTACGATGTGCGTGGTGCGCTCTTCATGGACAGGACTAAAGTCGTGAAAAGTCGTGCATTCACAAAGTCTGGCATAGGGGGATGCCTCGAGGAAAGAGATCAAGGACGCTTAGCATATGTTGTTGGTGAAAAGGTAGATTGATCTTCGTTCTTCGAACTTTGAGATGGGCCCATTGATGGTAAAAGAGTAGTATGATACAGAATGATGTGGCTCTTCCGCTTTCCAGTAAGTGGAGCAATCTGTTGCAAGGCTCATTATCCTCATTTTTGTTGCTTCTCGGTTTGTTGTTTCGCTGCAAGAAAACTAGGAGAACTGTTATTGAAGTCGTTATCGCAATCAAGCGATGGTCTAATCGCGACGTCAGTCAAGGTTCGTTTCGAGGCCCCCGTGTACATACCTCATTGCTGCCATCCATTTCTGCCTCGATATGCTCTTCCTCTCTAGCAACAAGATCCGGAGCGTCGTAGTCGATCTTGTCGTTGCATTCGCCCTCATCTTCGAGATTGCTCGTCTTGCGCTTCTTCGAAGCTCCACTTTCGCCTTCATCCTGGTTTCCCTTTCTTTTTGCTCCTGGCAGATCTTCTGTCAAGTCACCTTGCTCTCCGTCTTCATTACCAGGGACGTTCTTGGTGGTGGAACTGGGAACGCGGCTACTGCTACGGCGCATCGCATCACCGATCTCGTAGTGTTTAACGAGTTTGTTGTAGCGTTTGGATCTACGTGTCGTTATCAGTTCGGAACGGATGATACTGGAAATAGTGATGGAGGCTTACGCAGCGTTTGAAGTGATCTTTCTATCGGTAGCTACGCCGCTCCAATCGATTTGACATGCGCCTTTGCTGTTCTTGACGCAGGAAAAGAGAAGAAGGATATGCTCGTCCTGGCTGATAGGCGCCATCTTTTTCGGTCTTGTAGATGTGCAGAAGCTTCCAGGTTGTTGAGCAAGAAAAGTCAATTTCTTGTAACACAGAGTAGAGTCTCTCAAGAAAAGAATCGAAGATGAAATACTCGGTGAATGAGTAGAGTGAAGCGTTGTGGGTAGAAGCTGCCAAGCACTAGGTAGACGAGCTGGTAGTGCGCACAAGGAAGGTAAGATTGATTGTAGGATGGTGCGGTCTCGAAGTGAGTGTGTTTCTGGCAAGTAAAGTGTGTGGGGCGTTAGTTCCTTTACTTTAGTGTATAGCTGGCCTGTGATACTCCTGACTGCCCTGAATGTTGTTTGATCACCGACCTGCGCTACTGACTCTCTAGAAGAAGGTCACACGGACGATATGGCTTGTGAAGGACGAGATGGCTTGTGAAGGCCGAGCCACTAAGGAATGAACGGCAGCAAGAGTGAAGAAGAATGGCGCATCATCAAAGCCACGTTGTTTGGCGTTTGGACGCGGTAGGATAGGCTTTGCATGTCATCAAGAGCTTTTCGGGCGGGCGCATGATCCTGCTGCCGCCGATTGACCACTGATGTTGTCGTCCGAGACTCGCGGGAACATCTACTACAGCTGGCATTGGCCAGATATTCAAGCACCCAGGTGACACGAAGGCAAGTCTGATGTGGAAACTTCCTCCTCGCTCTGGTATCCTTGCTCGATATCGCCTGTAATGTCAAGGGGTGATTCGGGAGCGGCTTGAGCTGTTGGTATACATTGCAGGGAGAGACGTTTTTCGTGGTCGATTTTGGCCAAGCTGGTGAGAACTCTGCCCCATCCTAGGTTGCCAATCAAGAACAACCCACTGATCATCACATGCTCTAGTCTCTCGCATCCGTCGGTACCATCCTGGTCGTGTTGGCGAACTCGGAACAACCGGGCCATCTGCTGACGAAACTGCTCTGGGTCTATCATCCACAAATTCTGAATCTGCAGTTGCTTGATCTTTCTCCCCAGGAAACTTTGGAAGATCTGATAGACGCTGCAGTAGACACTGTCGGGATTGAGGTGACCAAGCTTAAAATGATTGAATGTAAGCTTTTTTGTAGCGTGCTCAAAGGCGACAAAGCATATGTCGTTGTCATGGGCCTCCTCGCATTTGTCTTCCACTACCAGAAAGCGCACATCCCATGGAAGGATACTGAAGTCAGGCAATCGAATCATCAGAGCAGGAATATAGGTGGAAAGTGGCAAGGTCGTGGTGAGAAACAGGCCAACGAAGCGGACCTCCAGACCGGCAATTAGGCATTGTGATTTACAGGCGATTGGAAGTACGAGCCTGGTCAGTCTAGCCATAGTCAGGTATCCAAAGCGGGATTCTTGACCTGGCGAGTAGTCACGGCGCTTGGACTGTGGAACAGGACCGTCTCTCTGCGACATCATCTTTCTCCAACCGTAAGTCGGCTTCTCAGAGTAGCGATAGAAGTCCGGAGACGCACAAGCACCCCTGGTGATAGTGGAGAAGTTGTCCGAGAAGGCGATAGTGACGGGGCCGGTCTAATTGGCCTTGATGTTGCGGAAAATATCCTTGAAGTATGCGACCACCTCTTGCTTCTTGTGCTAGGTCCTCTGAGATCGAAGAGTTGGGACAATCTGTTCGCAGCCATTACCGCACAAACACCCAGCATTTGTTGACGGGGCAACGTCAAAGGATCACGGAGCTGAGCCTCCTGATAGTCTCTGAACAAAGCTCCAGCATACATGGATGTGGTAAAGCCAGCGACATCGTCAAGGGTGAGGCCAGCTGGAGGATTGATCAGATCACTGGCTGCTATATTCGTTGCTTATCCATGACGCCGGGCGTGGATTACTCGATGCTCATGTTCGGCTTAAAGCGCCGTGTACCTCCCTGTCTGATTTCACGAGTACGGAATTATCTGAAACAGGCTGCCGATGTGATCAGTCAAACAGAAGCCTTGCTCCTGCCTCGGCATGACCAGATTCTCGATGAACATGACGATATCGCCATGGTTAGCATGTCTTCCAAGGTGTCTGGAGCCGCAGATTTTGAAGAATTCTGGGAAACCCTTTGCAAAGGCGAGTCAAGACATTGCGAAGTTGACTCTAATCAATTCGACTTCGAGAGCCCTCTTCGTGCACAGGATACCAGACGTAAGTGGTTTGGTAACTTGATTGAATACAGCGATGCCTTCGGCCGCAGGTTTTTCAAGAAGAGCCTTCGCGAAGCCAGCTCGAGTGATCCCCAGCAGAGGTGAGTATAACTACGTATGTTGCAATCTGCTTATATCAAGCCGCCCAGCAGTCTGGCTACTTCCGCAAACAGGATCCCGATTGACATGTGGCCTGCTATATTGGCGTCTGCTCTGTGGAGTCTGGACTAGGAAAACAACTCGCTTGTCATCAGCCAAACGCATATTCTTCTATCGTAAATTTGGGGGATCCCATTGTAGGCAAAGTCAGTCATTATTTTGGTTGGACGGACCTGGTTTGACAATCGATACCGCTTGTTCCTCCTCGGCAGTTCCCGTCTGGTATCCATAGGGCCGCCAGGCTATCCTTTCCGGAGGTGACACTGCACTTGTCGGCGCTACGCACGTCATAACTAAGCCCGCTCTAGTTCCAGAATCTTGCTAGTGCTTCCTTGTTTAGCCCCACTTAGTCTTGCAAACCATTCGATGCTGCTGCTAACGGTTAGTGTCGAGGTGAGGATGTCACTACTATTGTTCTTAAACAATTGCCCGCCGTAGTCGCTGACGAAGACACTATATTCGTCACGATTACAGGCACTACTATCTAGCAGAATAAGAACTGCACGCTAATCTCCGCTTCTAATTCTCCTTCTCTTTTAGATCTTTTTTGTAGAGTTACAAATCGAGTGTCACGGGGGCAGGTCGCGTGTACAGTGGAAGGAGCAGCTATGCAGAATACGGTAGTATTCAACAGGCTATCTACGGCCAGGCAGTGAAACCGGCAGGCAGGTTCAATGACAGGACGTAGCTCGAAGAGCTACAGACACAGAAGCGACATAGGCTACATAATCATTCTCTGGCAGAACCTCGGTTTCGTAGCTCACGTGACCCTGGGCAGGGTCACCCTGTCAGCCACAGCACTTGTTGCAGGCAAGCGCCGTGACACTTAGGCACTAGTCTCTTGCACACTTGCCGTGTATAAACATGGTCATGTTAGACTTTCTTTTCTTGTACGTGGAACATGTCTTGGTTTCAAATACAATAATAGTCACTAAGGGCAGAGTAAGACATGGTTTCACAGGTTTCGAGGTCCTCGGGGTCGAAGGCATGTTCGAGGGCCTTCTCAAAAATGACAAACCCTTCACCATGCTAACTTGGGCGCGAAGTTATGGTAGAACCAACGGACATTAGAGCAAAAACGAAAACACTTCCGACCTCATCACCAATTCCCAGAGAACGCGTCACCGAAACAGACTGCGAAGAAAAGCATGAAGAAGAGCCTGGAGAATTGACCCCATTCGCGAAGAGGTCCAAAAGCTCAACATGGCTTCTGCAAAGCCAACGCAACGACTGATGGTAGGTTGTCAGCGATTTTGAGAGTACATCAACGATCTTCGCATTGCTATCGGTGTGCAAAACTATTACAGACCGAAATATGAGTGTGAAGTCAAGAAAAAAGACATCAACTCAAGCAGACTTCTATTTTCAGAGGTAGATGTAGTTGCAAGGAAAGAGAAACATGAACAGGCGTAGGAAAAGGTGCCGAGCCTCATAAATGGGATGGCACCGACAGCGAAGAGAAGATATAATTTCGATGGGATTTCAGTATCTACTGAATTTTGAGCCTTTTTCTCCAGATGTCCCAACCTCGTTCGCTCGATGTAACGACGAAGGTAAACAGAAGTTGGGGCCGCTTCCCTGTTTTTCTCCAAGCCTAGGCTTCACCCTCCTCTGACTTCGTGTAACGACACAGTCTTGCTGTAAATTTCGCCATCTCCGCTGGAGCATGTCAATCCACAGCCCTCATCGGTCAGCCTTGTTCTTCTCAGAAACATGAAAGCTTGCCATAGCATCTCTCATTCGACCTAGTACTGTTACGGTCTGACTCTTCATGATCTACAATTGAAAGTGGTATGACCATCCAGCCACTCTCGAGATCAACTTGTCGAGTCCGGCTTGAATCTGCTCCTGTCCTTCCCATTGTATCTTCTTTTCCTGGATGAAACCTGCAGTGACCCAACCGTCGCTGATGTTTTCGAGCTTCAAGCGCTGAAGAGTCGGTATCTCCTTCAGGCTACGACAAAGGTGTGCGGCTGTGCCTGAGCATTTATGGGACTCGTCCACGGCCGAGAACACAATCTCAGAGAGGCTGAGATCAGTGAGCTGAGATTTTTCGAAGATCTGAGAGCTGAACATGTCGTAAGGAGCGTTCATGTGGCTGAGATCAAGGCTACGAAAAGAGTTCATGTATAGCAGAGTGTAGACATCGTCGTAGAAGATCTTTTCCATACCCAAGTAATCACTGCCAAGTTGTTCGTGCTCCATGTCGTGGCAGGCCATTATGAGGTGCGACTTGTCTGATGAAATTTTGGTGACTGCTTCTTCGGCCTTGCCTTTCATGTAGATGGAAATGGTAGCATCGGAACCTTCCCAGAAGATATCCTCCAAGTCAATTGCGCGATCGATGAAGGAGAAAAGGTCGAGGTCCAGTTC
>JAKLML010000143.1:0-13057 GCA_022813425.1 Aureobasidium lini
TAGGATGAGTGTCCTATAGGTTGTTGATTTTCACCTATCGCTAGATATATGTAGCTTATACACTAGCACTCTCCGCATGGTTAGCTACGGCAGCAAGTAGGCTACTCGCCGCTTAGATAGGAGAGACATTAGGCCTAGGGTTACTAAGATAATCCTATAATGAGACATTTGGATTATCTAGAAGTTTCTAATAACGGAGTTCGCTCTTAACGTCGGTAGGCGACATTATCTAGAGCTAAGCTTCGATTTCTCTAGCATCCGTTCTAGCCCGAAGGGATTAGTTCTAACGCTAAACTTAGGACGGCGTCGGAGCGACTAGCCTAGCTACTACTTCGGCACTAGCACGTGTAGAGGATCGCGGTGCAAGAGATACCGCCGAGGACATATCTATAGTTTCGCGGATAACATAGCGCTACGGGGATGCGACATCGCTTAAGCTATCCATCGTCGTTATAGTAGTAGGAGACTTTAGTCTAAGCCTATAGAGAACACGTGTATAGACACTCTTTACGCTCGCCATTGTTAAATTTAGGAGTGACGACTATAGCTCGGTTCTTTGCTAAGCTTATCTATAGACGAGTTCCCTACTCGTAAGCAGGAGAAAAATTAGGCAAGAGAGAAAAAAGCAAGGTAATAAGATAAGGAGTGGAAACTATAATAGGGAGGAGAGAGAGAGAAAATTATGCGCTAAGCCGTTTCTAAAAGAATGTAGAGGATAGCAGGGAATTGGAAAGCATATATATTAAATTTAATAAGGGTAGAGATAATCTAGGCTTAGCCCCGCGCGTCCTATTAGACAAGCACGCATTCCGCTAAACTAGTTCTAACGAGCACTATAACTCTATATATACTTATTAGACGATCGACTCATTAAATGCATATAGTAGAGAGAGGGGTTACGTATATAGGTTACGCATCATAGGTTATTAAGAGATACTAGAAGAAGCGCAAGACGCACCATTAGTAAACTAAGCAATTATCTTCTACTTTCTTCTTTCTCCTACTACATACTTTATCTTTTTTTTTTTTTTTTGCTTACTTCCAATTAAACAAACGATCAAATTAATCCCTATTGTCTAGCTAGGAAGAAGCACGACTTCTATCTATATATTCTAGTATAAAAGACATAAAGCTAGCATTTCGATTAACCGAGCACACTCTAGAGTCGACTATAATAAGCGACATAGTTTAAGCGACAACACGCCGAGATAAGAGCATCGAAGATGTAGAGTAGCGAGACATTATAGAGGCTATGTTAAACTACGTCTATCTAGTAGAACACGAAGTACTTATCTATAAGGAACACAGGTACGTAGTGCGAGGCTTAGATAGTCATCTTCGCTTAGTATACAAGTCTTATACTTCATTATCGAAGAAGGTAAGGGCTATAATAAGATAGCATTACGGCGGACGTAATATGCTAGATCTATCTACTATCTATCTACCCAAGCTAGGATAGCTAGCGATCGAGCACTTAAGCGACCCGATACTAGGCTATTACTATATTTATAGCTACGAGTATACTACTAGCGTAGAAGACGCGTAAGAAGATGCGCCGCCGATAGCGATAGACCCCCCTAGTTACTATAGGTATACGATTAGCGACCGTACTAACATTAGCAAACACTATCGTAATGCCTATGGCTAGAAGTCGGCTAGAATAGATCGCTAGTGCTAGAAAGATGTCCACGTCTAGACATTCTGTAATAGCTTAGGTAAGCAAAAGTGGTTTGTCGTTAAGATACCCGATAAGGTAGCTAGAGAAGGAGTAAACATTAGAGAAACTCTTCCCTAAGCGAAGTAGATTTAATTCGATAGCATTAAAGGCGACTTCTAGAGATTAATAGAGCAATAGCAGAAAGAGCAGAAAATGCTCTTAGACAAGGTTAAGAAATGCGAAAACACTAGATAGTGGAATAAGACGAGATGGAGAGAGCATCTTAAGAATTACAATCTTATCCATCTCTCGTACGCTAGTAGGTTGCCCGACAAGGATGAAGAAGGCTTGCTTAAGGTAGTAGCCGTCATTAAGAAGATGGTCGAGAGGGGTGTCTTAGGACTAAACTCGATGCTAGAAGGTCTACGACGTTGGCTACAAAGTGTAGAGATGCATAAACTAGATGTAAGACCGCTCGCCTAATTGCAGAACTCCGAGAGTTAAGAACGGTACACTAGATACTAGATACGGATGATCTGTTATTGTCTATAAGTCTAGAGCACTTGCGATAATAATAACGAAGCTATAGATAGTGAAGTAGATAGCGATAACAATAATCATTACGACACGGAAAGCGATAGCGACGAGACTAACGACGACGAAGACGATCCCTACGTAGAACCGTAACATAGCGAACGCTTATAATAACGATAGCAAGCATAAGATTAGATGTACGATGCCCGTAGACTCTTCCTATAGAACGACTAACTAGAAAGCGCGATACAAAAAGTCTAGACATTAGTCATCTACGAGGGAGACACATCATTAGTAGAAGACGATTAAATCCTAGCGATGGTAGAACTCTGTAAGGTGTTATTGTTTAGAAAAGTCTAGAACGACCGCTTCGATAGCGCTATAATCTACTTTATGGCCGTTATAGGCATCGACGAGACGAACGCATAGTTGCGCGATAGTAACGACTACTCTTATATAATAGCCGGACTCGCGTACGTGTCTAGGCTCGTAGCCGCCGAGGCTTTGCTCCCGTCGCTCGAGCGCGAGAACTAAGGAGAGGCCGAGTTCGAAGCGTTTCTCGAGCGGAGAAAAGAGTTCTTCGCCGACGGATCGATAAGCGTAATGGTAGAGATGTTAAGCTTGCTAGCGTATAGAAAGAAGATTACTAAAAACTTCTACGCCTAAGGAAAACTATACTAGACCCGCGACAGAGTAGGCGTTACTCTTAGGTAGCATCGAATTTATAGTGTATAACTTTAAGTCTATAGTACGCTCCGCTCTAGATGACTGCGAGGACTACATGTAGCGGGATCTTATATAGGCTAGCCGGAAGGAAGACTACTTCGTGTTAGATCTCGATAGCATCGTCGATAACATAACGGTAAAGAAGAGAGGCTAGTACTTTAGTGCAGACCTAAACTAGGATCTCGAAGCCCGAGGTCTAGACTAGATGCTAAAGAGGATGCTAGACTCGAAGCACGGCAAGAAGATGCGTAGTAGTAGAGATAGCTAGTAGCAGTCGAGACTAGTAGCCGACTATCTCTAAAGAGTAGATAAGTTTAGAGAGCTCTTCTTATTCTACGTATACGTCTTAAGCGGACAACCCGTAAGAGGTACCGAGATTACTAGTCTACGGTTCCGTAACGGGGTAGCTAACTACCGTAATGTCTTCGTCTTAGATGGTAGAGTAATGACGGTAACGAGCTACTATAAGTTATAGGCAATGCTCGATATGCCGAAGATAGTGCTACGCTTCTTGCTATAGAGATTAGGCTAGATTGCAGTCATTTATCTTACCTACGTACGAGTGTTCGCCAAGTTACTATCCGTATAGGTCTAGTACGGTTAAGGATAGAGCGACTACATCTAGGCGGATTCTAACGGTCTATAGGAGACGCAGAAGCTTACCGACACGATGAAACGAGAGACGGCTAAACGACTAAAGGTAAAGCTACACACTTAGAACTATAGACACGCCGCCGTCTTTCTTAGTAGAAGATTCGTCGGTCTAAGGTTTGCTAAAGGCTATAGAGAAGAGGCCGAGGATCTCGAAGAAGCCTAAGTAGGTAACGACGATATCGAGGAAGAGGGTAATGCTATTAAGCTCTAGAAAGCCGGCGGTTTTAGCACTAGAGCTAGCAGATATGCAGTTAGAGCCGACATCTTAAAGTATCTTAACTAGGAGTCGATCGACATCTTTAGCGATCTTAGCGAGGTCTAGCACGAGTTTCTAGAGCTCGACTATAGAGATCCGAAGAGAAAACGAAGAGCGGAACCTAAGTGCTATAAGGGTAGTGACGACGACAATGACGACAGGATGTAGAACGTCGATTTTAGGGGTTTAAGAAAGGAAAGATTGCTTAAGAGACTGCTAGCATTAAGGAGAGGAGTAGCCGCCGCCGCCGCCGCCGCTGCAGCTATAGCTGCAGCTATTAATCTAACGCCATTTCTATAACAATCCGAGAGATAGCAAAGAGAGATTAAAGAGTTGCAGATAAAGATAAAGACGTAAGAGCTCGAACTAAGGTTCTAGCAAGAATAGCACTCGCCTAAGACTCCGAACATTAGCTTAGGAATCTATAATACAAATCATGGTCTACTAACACTAGTCACCGAGGAGAGTGGTAATAAGAACACTACGTACGGGAATACTAACACTAGAAGTTATAATAATAATAACAATAACCTAATCTACGTCGAGGACGATAGCTAGGAAAACGAGGATCTATAATACCCGTAGTAGTTACGATAATAGCATTAGCAGTACCGCTTAGACGATAGTCTAATCGTAGAACGAGGCTAGAGAAGGCTTAAGTAGCGATAACGATTTAAAAGAGCGACGCTACGAGAATAAGAAAGAGCGATACGTAAGGCACTTAAGCTTCCTATGGACGACGATAACACGACAACAAAGATTAGATACCGATTGAAAGCGCAAGGAGAAGCACTATAAAGAATCATATATAGCGACTTTAGTGTTCTTACCGTCGTTCTACTAACTGCTAGAGGTAAGACTCTACTCTTTACTATACTAGCTTATCTAGAAGAAGACGTCGAGGTGACGATCGTAGTAGTAGCATTCCGAAAGCTTATCGACGAGATGGTAAGAGATGCCTAGAAGACGGTAGGCGACTACGAGGAATGGAGTTATAGCACTATCGATCTAGCGGCTCTTATAATCGTTAGCGTAGACAAGATGCACGACTACTTCTAGTTATACGCCCGATAGATGGTAGAGTAAGGCCGATTAAGACGAGTAGTAGTGGATAAATGCTACTTGCTAGTAACTTCTTATAGCTAGAGACCGCATCTCGTCGAGCTAGAGAAGCTTAAGTCACTCGGCGTGCCGATAGTAATGCTTACCGCTATACTGCTACGATACATGGAGGTCGAGCTTCGACGTAGTCTAGGAGTCGGTATTAGGATAATGTCGCTCATCTAGGCGTGCATAGCGTAAGAGAACATTACTTACACTGTTAGGCAAGACATCGGTAAAGGGAAGCTAGTCGAAGAGACGGCTCGAGTTTGCGAGGAAGTCGAAGATAAATTATGTAGAGCTAGAAAGGAGAAGGCGGTCATCTACTACCGAAGCAAGAAAGATTATAAGGAGATAGTAGAGAGATTAGGTTATAGACTCTTCTACGCTAGACACGTCGACGGCGAGGAAACGCTAGAGTAGTAGAAGGCGAAAGGTAGGTTCATCGTGTCGACAATAGCTCTTAGTACTAGACTTAACTATAAGGCGGTTAAGGCCGTCATCTACTCTAGACTCCTATACGGACTAATCGAATTCGCTTAAGCATCCGGCAGAGTAGGCAAGGATCCTAGCGAGAGAGTGGACTTGATCGTACTACTTAAATAAGGATAGGAAGAAGAAGAACGACGAACACGTAAACTTTTTAACGAGGCACCTAGACTAGATAGAATAGTAATAATCGAATACATTAAGACCGAGGGTTGTCGAAGACTAGTTCTAGGGAAGTATTTTGATCTAGTAGAGACAGTTAAGGAATGCTATGACTATAGTAGCAACAATAATAGCGACGACGACGACGACGACGACGGCGACGGCGATAAGGACGAACCTAAGACCGAGACCAATAGTAATGACTTTTAACACTATTAACACTATTAACTCCTACGTAGGAAGCACGATACTACTAGTAATAAGGCTCCGTACGACAAATGCGGAGGCGGCATAATCGCTATAGGCATAGAGTAGGTTAGACAGTCTAAACTAGAAAAGGAGATGATCGAGGACGCTATAAATAAGATTAAACTCGGTTGCGTAATCTACTAGATGAAGTTAGAACAGCGAAACTCCTATCTAGAGCATAGCGGGGTTAAGTGTAAGGCTCAAAGATTAATAATTATAGACGAAGCTAACGAGACAACCATTATCGATGCCGACACATTCCGTAAACAGATTAAGTACGCGAAAGGGAGTAAGACTTATAGGAAATACGGCATTAGCTAGAAGATGTGCAACATAAGATAAGACGCAAAATAGAAATGTTAATGGCCTAGAATCGCGATACTAGTGCTAATAATGGCCGTTTAAGACCCGATTAGTAGAAACATTATCTAATAAGCTAGATTCGAGGCGAAGTAGGTAGTAGAAGAAGAAAAAGAAGGGTAGAAGGCTTACGTAGTGTAGTGTAGACAGGCCCGAGATAGGCGGTTATAGGGAGAGATAGTAAGTAACTCGATGTAGGTAGTAAAGGAGTTCTTAGTGTATAAGAGTGGAGAGAGGATAAGGCAATTTAATAATAATAATAATAATGATAGTAGTAAGGATAGCACTTCGTCTTTTAAGGATCTAGACATAGACATAGACTTAGACGATGACGACTTTATTCTAATCGACTCTAGAACTGTAGAATCCGCGAACCTAGAAGGAGGAGAATAATAACCCTAATAGTAATAAGGACAATAGCGATAAGGCAAGTACGATAGCCTAGATGCTAGTACTATAGCCGTAGAGAGACTAGAATGAGCTAGAAAAATACCTAAAGTGTCGAAGCGTCCAATATGTATAGAGGTTAGTAGCAAAGAAGCATTTAAAGCGAAGCTATCGATATATAGAGGATGTTGCCTAGTCTATACGGCGCGATTAGGTAAGATAGAACGCTCCTATACGTTATAGAGGGCTTATCCATTAGTAGAGAAGCTAGACTTAACGAAGAGAATAGAAGCGATAGAGAAACGACTAGCAGGGATACGAATGGAAGCGACGTCTAGTTACAGAAAGTGCTAGAGACCGTGCATACTATATAAGCAGTATAGGATAAGGGCGAGAATAGGAGGAGGGTTAACGGAGAGCAGATACATTAAATGGGATAAGATATAGGGAGCGTAGTATAGAGAAAAAGGGGAGTTTAAGGGAGACGAGTAAGTAAGGGATAATCTTCGAGGAATAGCTTTAGGGTTGTTATTTAGTTTAAGGGATAAGGTATAGGATTAGGCGTTTAAAGATGGAGGGTTAGAGGAGGATAATGGAAGCGATAACATAATAGTAATAGTGGAATGGTTAGTAAGGAGGAGTAAGGTAGGGTTAAGGGTTAGAGAAGGGTAGGTATAGAATAGCAAATTGTATAAGCTAGTTTAGGCTTAGGGGTAACTTAGGGGAAGTAGTAAAGTAGAAGCAAAGTGATTAAGATAATAGAAGAAGTTAAGGTTTACAAAAGTCTATCTAGCGGTTTATAGGAGTTCTAAAGGCAAAGAGACGAGAGTTAAGAGAAGGGGAAGAAGAGGGAAGATATAGTAGGAAAAAAGTTAGTTAACTCTATAGGTGTCTTAAAAAGAGAAGAGAGAAAGAAAATGAGAATAAGATCCTACCTAACCCTATAGGTGTCCTAAGGAAAGATAAAGGAGAAAAGAGAAAAGAGAAGAAAGAGAGATAAGATGATAAGAGGCCCGCTAAACCTATAGGACATTCTAAGGAAAGAGAAGAGAGAAAGAAAGAAAGAAAGAAAGAAAGGAGAAGAGGCCTAGCTAACCTATAGGGTGTCCTAAGGAAAGAGGAGAGAGAAAGGAAGTAATAGGAAGAGGCCTAGCTAACCTATAGGGTGTCCTAAGGAAAGAGGAGAGAGAAAGAAAGAAAGGAGAAGAGGCCTAGCTAACCTATAGGGTGTTCTAGGGAGGGAAAAGAGAGAAAAGAGAGAAAAGAGGACGAGAGACCTAGCTAACCTATAGGGTGTCCTATAAAGGAAGGAAAAGGAGAGAAAAAGAGAAAAAGAGGCCCACTAAACCTATAGGGTGTATTAGAAGAAGAGAAGAAGAGAAGAAGAGAAGAAGAATAAGATAAGATGCGTAGTAGCCATAGGGTGTCCTAAGGAAAAGAGGGGTAGGTAGTAGGCCTATAGTATTAGAGTACTACTAGAGGCAAGAGAGTATAGATTAGGACATACACTTAGGGTATAAGGAGTACAGATTAGGACATATACTACCCATTATTCTACGAACGAATCGAGTCGATTCGTTTAAAAGCCCTATACAAATCAATGCCAAGCAATTTTAGGCAAGAGTCGATTCATTCGAAATTTTAATGTCGATTCGTTTGCCTATATCGCCACTATTTCGAGTTAAAAAAATAATAGGTTAAAGAGTAAATTTCAATGAATAATTTAGTATATTTAGTTTTAGCAGAAAACATGTAAAAGTGGAGAGCTATATATAGCAAGAAAGTTAATGTTCGTAGAGTAGGCGACGTTAAGATAGCATTCCGCCTAGGGAAAGCGCTATCTAACCCTAGTTAAGGGTCTAAAGGTAAGCTAAACCCCATCTGCACGCGTACTAAACACGCGTCGCGTCTACCTAGAGTTACATAGTTTAGATATTTTTAAGGCATACTAGTCTAGCGAGGAGAGTTACGTCGTTATTACTATAGATCGACTAGATGCAAGCATAGAGCAACGTTTCTACGAGTTATTCGTTATACGAGCCGAGTACAAGATTATATAGTGTATCTAGTGTTACGACGCAATTAACCTATCGCGCATCGAGGGCCATTTACGTTATAAGCACGCTAAAATAGTAGAGGCCCCTAAGCGCTAGAATATCGCGCGATACGTAAAGGATAACGTGCAAGACGTTGCATAAGATAAGATAGAGGTTATATACCTAGCGCTAGATTTACTACTAGTAACTAGTTTCCCATTATACTATAACGGATTACGTTGCGTATTAGGTAATAAATCTAACGGAGAATGCGGATATATATGCCGTTCGATTAAAGGTATATAAGATCATTATTAGCGCGCACACGATTAGGTAAATTAGCAAAAGCGAGGAGGTAATGTATAGAAGAAGTCTAAGTAGACACCTAATTGTTTATAGATCGAGGGTTAAGCATGTTAAGTGTTTTTTCTATAGCAAGCATAGCAAGTGTATTTTGCAGTTTAACTAGCAGACCCGATTCCGCTAACGCTAGCTAGCTAGAACATATAGAAAGAAAGGGTCTACGTAACAATGTAAGCAAAGTTAGTAGCTAAAGTAGAAGAAAGAGTAGCATACTACGATACCATCTAGGATAATGATAGCTAGTTCGTGACTAACACGTTTATAAGAGCATTAAATTGCGCCACAATTTTATACGGCTAGGACTAGGAACGAATGATTATAGATATAAGACTTATCGAAGCATAACTAAGACACTAATCTAGGCCCCCGAGACCCTAATATAAGGACGAGCATTTGCCCGATAGCGATTTTGGGTTAGAACGTATATGTGTAGGTATAAAGAGATTAATTAGACGGTCGTTATAGTGTTATAAGCAGCACATCGTTAGTAAGGCGGCATTGTTTTTAATTAACTAGAAGCATAGTAGTGGCATTAGGCCTAAGAAGAAGTTTAAAAGCAACTATAACGTTAAGATAGTACGTAAGTATAATAAGTAGTAGATTATAATATTGTGTTTTTTATGGCGTACCTAACATAGAGAGATCCGACCATAGTATATGTTAATAGAGGCCTAAACCGAGGCGTTGTTATTTATAAAGCAATTGTGCTATAACTAGGTGTTAGAAGACACGCTTGTTAACATATAGCAAGAAGACATAGCGAAATAAATCGAGCACGCGTGCATAGCATTTTGGTTAGCTATGTTAGACTACAATATCGGAGATAGCGAGCACATTAACGGCATTATTAGCGTATTAATGGTATTAGCTATCGACGAACGGAATAAGGGATAGAAGCTAGCTACGTTATACACGCCGATTTTGTCCGCTATTATTACCGTATCGCGATCGATGGTCGTTTATAAGGCATACGACAATAGAAATGCTATAGTTAAACGATTAATAAGAGTAGAGTTAATAAGCGAAGCCTAAGCTAGGTAGGCTATACCGAGCATTTTCGATTAGGTCTAGGAGATAAGCAACAAGTTCATAATGTTAGCTGATAAGGACTATAAGCCTACGCTAATAGATTAGATGTTGTATATTAGAACGTTAGGTATGCGCATTAGATACACTACTAACGCACTAGGCACCGTCGAATGGTAGGGGAACGAGATCACTATCGGTTAGGCATTATTCTAATTAGCAGATTTAAGATCGACCGTGTAAGGGTTATATAATAGTATACATATCTAGTTGTTCTAGAAGGTAATCATGTTAGACGTAGACGACCACGGCCGACCACGATTAGGATTAGGAAGCTAGAACACTACGACATTGCCTAAGTTAAACATGGACGACATTAAAGACAATCCTAGCGATACGTAGTTAGACAAATTCAATTTTTTAGAGTATACCATTAATAAGTAGAGTGTAGATGGCAAGCATTAGTTATTAGACCGAGTAATAGAGGACGACAAGTTAATTAAGCAGTTTGTACGCACGATAGATGCATTACCTACTAGCGAAGACAATAGTAATACCGCTATTCTATAGAACGAAGCTAGCATTAGCAAATATTTTAAGGCGGTCGAGAAGTTTAAAGAACAGTTGTTTATTTTGGTCCATTTGATAGCTAGCGCCCCTGCCCGCGGCATAGAGAGTGTCACTATAGTATATAAGAATAGCGTAGACGACCGCGGATACCGAGGAGTGTTCGTCGATAACGGATTAGTGTCATTCGTTACATTATATAACAAGACCAGCATTAAGGTCATCTATAGATACGTGCTAAGGGAGGTGTTAGAATTAGTAGTTTATTATTTATAGTTAGTCTAGCCATTCGTTAGAGCGTTGTAGAAGATAGTATTCGACTAGAAAGAGTACTAAGCGTTCATTTAGGAGCTAAAGCCTAAAGAGTAGTGGCGAGACTAGGAAGACGAAGATTAGGATAAGATTAAGGCCGAAGAAGAGTAAGTAGATGCTGATTTACACCTAGATAACGCTAGTAGTAACCGAGACTACGACCTCGATGACCCCGATTACGATACCGACAGTGACGATAATAGCGAAATTTTCGTCGAGGAAGGGGAGAGTATAGAAGATAATACGCCCTAAGAGCTAGCATTTACGCCTAGCAACCCGGATAGAGTGTATAGCATAGATAGATGCCGTCGGTTGTTATAGGAAGTAACACGATACGGCATAGGTGCACGTATCGGATTAGCGGCATAGCGAGAAGTATATCTAGCAATCTACCGTTAGTTAGCCAAAGATAATAGCATTAGGCGAACATTAGACACCGCATTCGGCAGTAGCAAAGAGAAAGGTAAGGACTAAGTAGCATAGGTAGAAGAAGCTAACACCGAGGAAGCCGTTAGAGCTAACTAAGCTAGACATTCGTTAGTAATCGAGGATAGCATATACGGCCGAACGACGAGAGAGTTACCGTAGATAACGATGCGCGAAAAGGACGCATTCTAGAAGGTTAGCATCGATTAGCACCGCATCGTAGGATTCTAACTAGTCTAGACCGAAGGACGTAGCAATATAGCTAAATCGTTAGCATACATGGAATAGTAAGCGGAAGCGGACAAGTTCTAGCGTTAGAGAACGTTCTAGTAAGCTAACATGTACTATGTATTAAAGAGAATGATGGGCCTAGATGCCGAGTTTAGAGGCGTATAGTTCGCGATTTTGTAGGCATTAATGCAAAGTTATAAGAACGTTTTAGGCATTATGCCTACTGGCGGTAGTAAGAGTTTAACATTCATGTTGCTAGCCCGTTGTTCGCCTAGCGGAGTCACTATCGTCGTAGTATTGTTGACCGCATTAGAAGGCGACATAGTTAGACGTTACAAGGAGAGCGACATTAAGTGTGCAGTATAGGACGCCGCCTAGCCGCCCGAATAGGCAAGCATCGTGTTCGTTACACTAGAGGTAGCGGTTAGACAAGCGTTTAAGTAGTTCATGTAATAGAAGAAGTTAATAGGCTAGTTGGACCGATTAGTAATCGACGAGTGCTACGTAGTGTTAGATTCTAGGTAGAAGACCGCCAAAAAAGACGAATGGCGACTAGAGATTTTAGAGTTATATAAGATAGTCGAGTAGTTAGTATAGACGTTGTTTTTAATAGTAACATTGCCGCTACGGAACGAGTTAGAGTTTTACGATAAGATGGGCATTAACAAGCACGAAATCGTTAAGTTCTAGGACAGTACGACACGCAAAGAGATTAAGTACTAGGTTATCGATTACGAGAAAGACGAGGAAGAAAAGGCATTATAACGCATAGTTAACGATAAGAAGAGACAATACCCTAGTAAGCAGATTGTTGTTTATTGTTCGAAGATCTAGGATGGCTAGCAATACGCCAAAACATTAGGTTATAAGTTGTTCCATCGAGAGATAGGCATAGAGGCTAAAAAGCGAGAAGTAGTTCGACGATTAACGATAGGCTAATAAGATGTGTTCGTAGCGACGAACGCGTTAGGTTTAGGCATCGACGCGCTAACGATCTAAGTAGTCATCTATATAGGAGTGCGAAGATCGATGCGAGATTTCGTGTAAGAAAGCGGCTAAGCTAGGAGAGATAGATAGTAGAGCGAGTCGATCATTATAAGATGGAAATGTATAAAGTTAGATAGTAGCATCGTTAGAGATAGGATATAGGGAGTAGAAGAGGCGATAAAAAGATTTGTCGAAGGGGAGTGTTGTCGAAGGGTAGTAATAGACAAAGAGATAGATAGTAATAACGAGAGAATAGCGTACGAGGTCGACGAGTAGAGATACGACGTATATGCTAGTAAGCTAAGGGGCACGAGACGAAGACGAATTATAGTAGGTTATAGTATAGGCGAAGAAGAGGATTGCTAGAGCCCTAGTAGCAGGTTAATAGAGTCCGGATTTTAGGATTCCGGGTTAGGTTTGTCGAGTTTAGCATACCGTATAAGTATAAGGATGTAGCATAGTAGTAAAGAGGACGAGGAAGAAGAAGAAGAAGGCTAAAGCGAAGACGAAGAACAAGACGAAAACATGGATCCT
>JAKLML010000144.1:0-12471 GCA_022813425.1 Aureobasidium lini
CCCTTTAGTAGTTTTAATAACGTAGATAGAGCACTAATTAATGCTCCTAGTAAGACTCTAACTTATAATAGTCCTAAGTTCGTATGGATGTTTACTAAATTTGCTAAGATCTATACATATTTTAAGAAACATAGTACATCGTTAACTTAGCTTATCCGAAATTGTTGCGACTTATGTCGCAACTATGCTCTTTATACCCTAGCCTATTTAAAAGCTAATCTTGTACCTTCTATAGCTAGTCTAGAGTAGGTTAGTAAACATACGTTCGGTAGTAAGAAAGCGGCCCTAAGTTAAAAAAGCGATAGGCTTGTTAAACATTTAGCCCCTTACTTATAAAAATCTAATCACTTACTACGTATAGTTTAAGATTTATCTAATTAAGAAAATGAAGAGATTGCTATATAATCTATAGAGTATTACATTTATTGTCTTATAGATATCTATAGTGTTAGGGCGACCTTATACACCTATATAAGCTTAGTAGGAAAGCTACGCGCGCGGTTCTTAGCGAACTTCGACACTTGCGCTAACGATGCTTAGGCGATAATATCTATCTATAAATAACTTACACTTAAGTTTTAAGTAGTGCGATCGATTCTTATAGCTAATCTCTCTATTCTAGAATAGTATAATGAATATTAGACTATGTTAGCGTAACTTATAGAATCGGGGTTCTACTATGGGTTTAACTTCACTTTTACCTTGTTAAGCGCCTAAAATATAACCCTACAAAACCCTTTTCGGACGGGTTATAGTGCAACCCTCGTATTCTATTAGCTAGGCATGTTATAGTGCTATCCTTGTAGCTGATCAGTTTTGTCAAATCAAGCGACGGTATATATAACACCTATTAAAAACCAATATAAAATCTTATACAACGGTAGGATTTCAACATCCTAACCATGTGTATCTGTCCCGAGACTTGTTTGCTGACAGTGAACATTAGCATGGCCACTAGTAAGAGTAGCATAAAGTGCAGGGACTAGGTAGGTCAAGTGTTAGAGGGCCAAGATTTGGTCTGCGTGACCAAGACATAACATTCTATTTCATTGAGATTACCTCTCTCCTAGACATGAGCCAGAGCCGAACCTATATGACACCCCTTCAATATTGCAGAAGACGGCAGTAAAAAGGAAGCAAAGCACTATCCGAGAGCCATTTAACTTCCCTGCACCGACTCCCCCGCAATCAAAGCCGGCCTCTGCTCTAGCGTCTATGCCAGCTCCTGAACCAGGGCAAGAAGCCCTTACAACCCTAACGCTCGGCTCGCACTCCGACATTAAGGTAATAGCCGCGAAGTCTTCCATCGTTAGCCTAAAACTCGAGCAACTCTCGGCATTTCTGCCGAATTATTGAAAAAGATCTATAGAGCAGGCTGTGGCCCTAACCTAATTGGCCAGATTGTAGCAGAAGGTGGGAGTAGGTTCATATAGTGCTAGAGTGATAGCGCCCCTATCTGCTATGCTGAATCAAATCCGAACCTTGGATAGACATTCTTTTTCGTCAGTACTTCCCGCTGTCTTTCACTAATCGGGTACGCATGTCCACAGATCCCGTATTTATCGCGTCTAGAACGTCACTTGCTGTAACTTCGATATTAAGCATGATCTCCTACTAGCTCGACGGAAGCGCCACGCACGGGGAGATGCCAAAGCCAATCTAACACAATCTATAGCCTTTTCTACCGAAAAAAAGCGTACTCTTTCTCTAAAACGTTCTGTAACATAGATTTAAGGCCTATTAAAGCATACATCCAGCGCTATAAACAACCACTTGTAAGCTAGCGAACTGTTGTTAACGAGAAGTTCCAGGATGTTGAACAGACGCTTAGGAAGTATTTGATTTCATGGCGCAAGTGCGTAGAGTAGAGGCGGTCGTCTAGAAACCATGGATGGAGGGCATCCGAGGGTGTAGCGCTAGAGGTGTAGAGAAGGATGAAGACGAGGTCATCCTGCAGTCAAAAACCTGCCTAAAATCATACTTAATGTAAAGTCAATGTGCACAAGTCGCTCAAGATTTGTGAGGATGAGCTTGCTTGCTCGTGGTGTAAGCAGGTGAGGATCGTCTTTATAGCTCCTCGGCCAAGGACATGAGTCGAAGCTACGACCCTGTCCTTATGGCTTGCTGGCTCGCTCGTCAAGCGAGCAGAAATGGCATTCGCCCACCCTACCAACAATGTTCCAAACAAAAAGACACATACACATATACCGTCGAACCAGATGCGCCACTGATTGTTGCACTCAAACGTGGATATAAAGCGTTACAGCGTCAGAGTTCGCGCGGACACGGAGAGCCACGATGGTACAAGGACAGAGCAGTCGGGAACTTGGGTAGGCAAGTTATGAAGTTTTCATCAAATTGTATTTGAGGCGAATCAGCGAAAACAGCGACGAAGCAGTGCTTAGGATAGCTCACATAGACGACAGGACTGTGGACAGCTCACAAGAATTGATAAATCGACCAATCAACCTGTTAGCTAGGGTGAGAGCCCAAGAAGATCATGTAGTGTAGCATTGAGCCACTGGATATTGTATGACCGAGATATGCTATGCTAAGCTTTATGCGTAGTTTTGGCACTGAACCAAGGCATTCTGGCCTTTTTTAACCGTTCACGGTGTATGTCAGCGGCAGACCCACCATGCGCTTCAGGTGATCCTATACTCGAAGTAACATGGCGGATCGTGGACGATTCTAACATGGCCGGTTGTCGTGTTGACGACTGATTGGTTGCCATGGAAGAAGGTATCTTTTCATATGCTTCCTTATTTGGTCCAGTGGGAACTCTGCTCAGCAGCATATCAGACTGCTCACCAGATAGTTGAATGCTTCCCTTCTCACCATGATTCAGTCTGTCACGAGCGTCCCAAAGTACTCTACTCAGCTCGTTCTTCTGTTCTGCAGAGATGCCCTGTGTGCTCCCTGGTCTCTCCATCAGGTCCACAGCCTCGAAGATATCACTCTCGGTCACACCCATCTCAAAGACGACTTACAACCCGGCACGACGGAATTGCCATGAACGGGGAAGGGCTAGTATCCTTGTCACGCATTTGACAGCTCGGTCCGAAGATTGGAATCTGACATGCTGTCTCAGCCACGTCGTCACGTCGAGGCGCGGCCTCTCAGAAAAGGCGTCTAATGCCATGTGTACCCATTCCTCTGCAGGGGGGCTTTTCCTGACAATAATTTCCAATGCTCCGAAGATTCGTGTTGGAAGGACAACTTCTTCTGATCTGGCTGAGTAGAACTCGTCGACCATACGGAGAAACCGGGCTACTTCGACAGCATCGATCTGGGCTCCGTGAATTGACGAGCATTGTGATGCCGTCGAGCGTACTGCAAGAATCTTGCACGTAGGACCAACAGGTATATCTGAGAGCTGGTAGAGAACCAGACACAACGATGTTCGGATTGGCGTTATGACGGAGGAGCAGTGCCATGAGTCCGAAGTTATTATCCGACGCGGCTTCACAGAGTGGTGTTTGTGGGAGGTGTCGGAACATTGGGTCGCCACATATCAGGTCCGGGATTGCGCCTGTTCCTAGTAGGAACTTGGCATCATTGACACGATTCTACTGCACAGCTTGCCACAATCGTATCTGCAGATCTAGATCGATCAGAGGAGATGAACGCTCTTGCCTCATACCTGAGCAATCAAGCTAGGAGGTGTTGTCGTGTTTCCCGCAATCCCAATGATCTTGTTGTCCCGCCATGTTAATTTCGAGAAGTATGAGCGATGGTGCGAGGATGGCTCCGTGGTGTTCAGTACTGCGACAATCTCTTTGGTCCTCATCCAAGCAAAGTTCATCAGACGTCATTCCGATTCTCTCTATCTGCTCGCCGACCTCAGGGGGACAGCCAGGGTCAGCTATCGTATAGATACTATCGAAAGACCTGTCTTTTCGAGAGCATTAGGAGCTGGATGAATAAGACTTTGGTCTCAAAAGTGATCGTGTCCGGCTCGGGTTGATAGATTCTATCTGCGTTTTCAATTGTGCTGAGACTCTTCCGTTGTTATGGAGATCAATGTCTCGATGTCATCGCTAACGAGACGTGAATGAGTCAGCGCTCGAGCTTGATCTCTTCATAGATGGCGTATCTGGCAAGGTCGGTCCCTCAAGACAAGCTGGCGTATCCACGACGCTATTTATCTTGGTAGAGACCTTGAGGTTGAAGTGTTCTTTGTGACCACTGATGTCAAATAACGAGTGACGCAAGAGTGGCTGCAGTTTGTCTTATGTCTTCTCGCAACGATGAGCTCTAAATCTGTGAAGAGATAAAGAAAAGTCAAGATGGCTTCGTGACAAGATAGTATGTATTACTCGGCGCCTTATTCGGCCTCGTCGGTCCGTATCGACGATATGCACATGGGCTATCCTTGTCGAGCAAGAGCGGCAAGCTAAGGTCACCTAAGCAGAGTTGATTGCAGCTTTGCCGGAGGCGAACCCATGCTGCTGGCTGTTCTCGTGCAGCATACTGCATTCCCCACAAGCAAGCGCCGAGGCTGAGATCTTGGACGACGGTTGCTACTCGTCAGCTGGACATGAGCGATAAGAGAAGGTTCTGTCTACAGCTGCTGGTGAGCCCCTTAACCACAGTAAGCAGCAACGGCGAGGATACTTGATCGACATTACAAAAGGGATACCACATTGTTACTATCGTACGCACGGCTGTTAATGACAGGGCCTACGGGGCTGATAGGCGACCGACGCTGATCATGACGTTGCAGACATGAAATCGTCAACAGTCCTGTTACCAACTACAGTGACTGTTGAATAGGTCTTGGCTTGAGGGGCTGCAAATCAATTACAAGAGTGACAGAGCCTGATGCAGTCCTCATGCAAGTTGATGTTCCTGTACCGCTTGCATTAGAAAGGTGCAGATGACATGCGGGTCAGCTGTTGCATTATCACAGAACCCCGGTGCTTAGACTGCGTTTGGTTGTGGCAGGGTTGATATCATCCTCCTCGACGAGTCGCTTACGAGATGAACATCTTGGTGCGCTTTATTGTGCGATCAAATGCAGCGTCTCAAAGCGTTTAGCTTCCACGGTTGTCATTCGCCAGCATAACAGCTAACCCTAAAGACGAAGTATAGTTACGGTAGAACCGTCCGATGCACTGTCGAAAGGTTAAGATACCCTATAATCACTATGTGCTTATAAAAACGGACGAGGCTCTTGGAAAGTCGAGTTGTGATCGTAAAAGATACATTGATTAACGTGCAAACGTGGGAGGCTTTAACGTTTTGGCTCCTGTTTCCGGATTACGCTCGGTACAAGCTGCAAGTTTTTGCGTCAACCCCACCAGGCCTTACTAAATCAGTCATTATGACGCTGCATGTTTTCCCCAGGCATTCTGCAAGGCTTGGCTATTGCCAAAACTTCGCGCGACATCTCACTTCCCATCGCCTCACATGCGTGTCCAGTTCCCGGTCGGTGCTACCCAAATGTAGACACAACCTAGAGCGCTTATAAAGAGTCGTATCTGGATAATCTCTCGTAGGAGCTCTCGATTCCACGCACGTCCAAAAAGGGAAAAAGATTGCCCGATGATACGAGGATCTTCCTGATTCGGCATAACGCTGCTGGCCGGAAAGAACAACACTTTCGAGTTAGCACCACTTGTATTCGATGAGCTTTGTTGCGCTCAAACTGCTGCGACGTCCGACGGGCGACGGGCGCGCTTGCGATAGGTGAGTACAATCTTTATTGCTGTACAGCTCACATGATTGACCGAAGGGAACAGCTAGAAATCTGCGTCGACAGCTTGTGATAACTTCTGATTGGAGTTAACATCCTTCTCTCCACAGCATGGCTACTTGAATGTCTTGGGAAATCCTTACAACCTAGTCGTGACGACAAGACTGGAAGTCACAGAGTTTATTAATTTTTGTTGATTCCGGACTTTGGAGATATTCAGACTTCTTCCGCCTTCGGTGACGCCTGATTAGCGACTAACGTGAGGGATACCTCGAGATAGCACTTTCTGCTTCTGTATCGATTTTTTGAGATCATAGTGACTGTTCGACTTTTCTCGAAAGATGGTCTTTGTCTGATAATGTTTTTCATCTTGCTCTCCTGCTTAGCAAACTTCGGACATGGGTTGCTTCGTTTGATGATACTCTACTCTTGAAAATGTGTAAGTGTCACTCTATCCTTTGTTGACCATTATCTCCTTACTGATTTCTGCCGAATAACGCTCTTGTGTCACAATAATGGATGAGTGTATATGTCTTAAGGTCATTTCAAAGTTTCCAGCTCGTATTGGTGATCTCCGGCATTGAGTAGTATTCACATGAACTCTTGCATGTTGACAGATATCGCAGAAGCTCACGGTCAATGTTTTTCATGGATCTATGCTAGGAACTGTTTAGCTACTAGGGTTTCTCAGCATACCCTCTTCATGCTCTTCAATCTGAAGCTTACTCTAGGCTCATCTCCATGTCTCGTGTGAATTCTTCCTATTGCTTCTTCTCACTCTTTCTTGTTTCTTCCTTCTCTGTGTTGGCTGTTCATTCCTGGGTTCTCTGCGTCATTCGTTTTGGCTGCAAAGCGGACGTTCTGGCCTTGGAATGGAAAATCCTACATTCATTCTTCTGCATGGAGTTCTTGAATCTTGTATTCTCAGAAGGTATTGGCAAGGTCGGTAACAGATTATGCTCTCTTTAAGAATAGATTCGTTCGTGTTCTGTCGAGATCAGAGAACTTGCTAGCCAGTCTTTCTCAGTACCATTCCCCTGGAATAGCCATCTCATGTCCAGTGGGATGCCTTTTTAATGAGATCATCCAGTCCAACATGGATCTGCTCCTGGCCATGCCACTGTACTTTTTGGCGTGACGGTACGATTACGCCAAATTTTTCGTCGTGATTGTTCAATAGTTCCAGATTTCCAAGCTTTGGCAGGTTTCTGATTGACTGAGAAAAAGCAGCCGCCATGACATCTTCAGAATACTGAGTGGGACGAAAGTCGATAGAGTACAATCTGAGATTTTCGAGTGATTTCAAACAAACAAGCTCCTTGACACTTCGGTAATCCGCTTCACTCGCACCGAGGGTCATCTTCCGATTCTTGATACAGAGCTCCGTACAAGTCTTCGCAAAAGTAACGACGCATGATACCTCTTTCTGTTCCCTGGATCAAGAAGCTGTGCCATATCATCTCTATTTCAGCCTCTTCTGGATATATGTTAACTTCAGCTCCATGGCTACTCATAATCCTTAGACGGGGGACGGGTGTCAGTGTCTTACAGAACATGAGCTCCGGCTTGGTGATCAGAGCATCGTAGTGTTGGTCGATCATCATCTGATGGACGTCAAGCCCACTTCGCTCGACTGCGGTTTGGATGGCTGCAATGGTGATGCTGATCTCATTCATCTTGGGCCAGCTTAAGCTGTGAGACTCATTGATAACAAAGTCTCCAGTCTCAATCTGCGTGTCGTCGATTATCACAAGGGCTATACGCTTGTTACCATTTATCTTCAGATTCATCAAAGCTTCGGCCAGCAGTTCAATATGTTCTCCATCGTTAATAAATCTGTTGTGCTGCTCAAATTGTCTATCGGAGGCTGATTGGTCTTCCAAGGTTTGCTCATGCTTGATGTCAGGAACGGTGTTGTGAATCACTCGACCAATTCCAAAGCTGATGCTTTTGCAATTTGGCGCAAAGTCTTGGTCGGCAGCAAGGCTGATCAAATCCTGAAGGCTTTCTTCCATCATTGATGTGCGCCAAACAGAGGGTATTGTCTTTGCGAACGGCTTCTTGACAGCAACGTGGAGCTGCTTGTTGGTGCTGCGAAAGCTGCTTTGTTGCTTCTGTGGTAGATGATTGAAGATCCGCCTTCCGTGGGTAGTCCTAAGATAGGTGGAAGCCCGAGGGCTTTGCGAATTTCTTGCATCATTTGTATCTCCTCGGGAATCGTAGCGGCCGATGACATAGAGAAGAGTAAATCATCGATATCTCCGGCGGACTTCCATTTTTTTTCTGGCTTCCAGAAAGAGACCGAAGCGGCGGATACGATCTCGTTGAGCATGTCGGCGTGTAATGCCATGCTGGAAGGTTTTGGGACAAGTGTTCAAGATATTTTGATTTCGGTGACCACGAAGGCAGTAGACAATAATGGTAGCAGCTTCCAAGAGGAAAAGGAATTGCACAGATTGCGAAAAGTACAGGTCTCTGTAGCGAATGTGGATGTTTGTGTGTGCAGAAGAAGATCCACAAAGGCCAGGAGAACTTGAAGCGGTCTCAGATCGATGGAACGCGTAGCTGAGGTATGATAATGTCTTCGTGTGAGGCGTGAGTGTGAAGGCACAAAGGAAGATCAGGGCGGTGTATTGGCGCTGACAAGAAGTGAAGAAGTTGATGAGGGGTGGAAGCCGTAATGGTTGTGAAAAAGGAGTGAGCACTTCAGTGGTGAGTACAGTAGCACAAAAGCTGTGTCTATCTGTGAGTAAAAACGTCAACGGTCTTGCTAATAATTCTGATAAGATCCCTTTCATGAAGTCGCCGGCTCCAAGCTGATGTGACACGATTTTACTGAAGACTGTCTCTCCGGTACATCAGAGACCGCACTGTATCATCTGTCGTGATGTATACGTTCATAAATCGCCAGAAGTTTCGCCACGCGGCTCAAAGCGGCATGAGCTGGTGCGTGCCGGCGATAGCTACTGACGCAGATGAGATTTCACTGACATCCAAGTCAAGACTTCCGTTCCGTCTGAGTCAGGCTTCATTTCGTGGTCTTCCTACCTCTTGCCACATTGCGTTCGCTTGCTTCTACTAAGTTAACACCGACTTCCACCCCTTTAGCCACCATATACACTAGCGCAGCATCACTAGCCATGCCTTCTAAGGATCCTGAATACTGGGATCTAAAAAGAGTTAGAAACTACTGTATGTTGGGTGAAAATACTGACGACGCTCCACGGTCTAGGCTAACTAACTCGACTTTAGTCCGCACTCCGAAGGTTGTCGATCTATAGGACCTTGTAAACATCGTTAGATCACTACTTCGCCTAGGTCACTTGGCTTCTCGTCTTACTAGAGAAAATCGACTGCTCGACTAAACTAACCCTTTATTATAGCCGACCTTCTTGCCTAACTATAGAACATAGGAGGCTACAGTAGTTACCCTGTCCAAGATCAAACAATCCCTCGTAGCTTACATAATATAATGCGCTAGAGGTCGATTCGTGCACACAATTCTATGTCGCGACTACTAAGGTCCAGAGGGCCTTTTCGCGAACTGCGTTACGTTAGCCGATAATGGATATTACTTCGCTATAGGAGCCTATGCTAATTGCGTCTTTAAAGGTCTTGCGCACAAGTGCACAAAAGCTAGTATGTTTATAATCTGTCCAAGTCTAAATTATGGCAGTTAGCTTATAGCGAGTATAGTCGCACTTAAGGCTAAAGTAAAGGCTATCCTTATAGAAGATAGCGAGTTCGACGACTCGGTGATTAAGATGCCGATAAACTTACTAAGAGCTACTAAGTGATAGGTCTTCGTCTAATAGCTTAGTATAAAGCCGGCTAATTATAGAGTGTATTATCGGAATGAGTTAAGCTCTATAGACATAGCATAGAGATAGGGGCTTAACTAGTCGTAAGGGAACGACATCTTTCACTAATAAGACCATTAAGCCTTTAGGGATATAAGGTAAGAAAGCAGAAGAATGGCTATCGGGTTAGTAACTAGAGCTAAAGCAAATAGCCGAATAAACATACTTAAGAATCGCAAGATTAGCATTCTACTTTTTTGTCGTGTTACATCTATTAATCTACTTACTAAATAATATAAGTAAGGACAGGACTGCTCATTATATAGTATCTTCTAGGTAAAGAGAGTTCCCTTTAACATTACATAGTTAGCGTAAGATAAGTAATCTAAGTCTGTTAAGGTAGATTCCCGTCATTCTTGCTCCTATGCTGCCTATAAAAGGGAATTGCGAGGTATATAACTATATAGGATACGTTAACGTAAGGGATTGCAGGATAGTAGATATATAAAAGTAGGAGCCGAACTATAAACCCGACATTTATAAAAGTGTTAAACCTGTATTATGCTTACGTCGGTTAAGTTAAGTAATCTATGTAAATATTCATAGTTTTATAGAGACTCCTTCGTCCGTGCGACGCTAAGCCCTCTAAACATTAGCCTTGCCGCGAAGGCATAGATCGTAGTTATAAGTGTTATAAGCTCGTATGTCGACATTACCGCTAAGCTATACGCCTCCGACTAAGTTAGCGATAGAACTAAGCTTATTTATAGGAACATAACTAAGTCTCTTATGCTAGATATCGGGTGTTCCGGATAGTAGAGCATAGTCTAATATAGCTGTAGCAGTTAGAACCGTGTCCTTAACGGCTAGTAAGTAAGGAAGACCGAAGATGTAGCACGAAGCGAGAGGTTACTTATTATTATCGTATATAGCTTCGTGTTTGCTATAATAAAAGACACTAGACCTAGCCTTTGCTAATTCTACTAAAAGGATATTGCCGACGTAGGCGTATAGAGAACATTAGTTAGGGTAACCTTAAGTAGGCTATCGATGCCCTAGAGAGTAATAGACATAGTGCTAGTACTAGCGACGGTAGTCTCTCCTTCGCTAATTCTAATAGCTAAGGAGTAGGAGTCATCGAAATGTATAAATAGCTCGCGGTCCTATAGACGTGCTTAGTAGCGCTAGTGTCGTAAACCTATAGGTTCTGCTTATCCTAGAGGCGGCGATAAGTAAGTAAGAAGACCGAAGCATCATCGTAGATGCTTATTAGGTTAAGGCTACGATATCTAGCTAACTTAGAAGCAAGAGGAGGGGGCTCGTCGTCCGGGTTGTTCTTAGTGTCGCGCTTAGGTTGCTTTCTAGGGCGTAACTTCTAGCAGTCGTTCTTAACATGACTACTTCTCTTTTAATGGTTACATTTCTTCTTCTCGCGGTCGCCGTCGCGGTCGCCGTCGCGGTCGCCGTTGCCATTACGTGGATGTTTAGTGCACACGTAATGTGACCGAGTGAAGTAATTTGTGATAAGGTGATTGTCGTCATTAAATAGCACGTGAGAACAAAGACTGTTCCGGGCAAAGTCGTGTTGTTGTCAGTTACCATACAAATGATGCCATATCATGAGAGACTTAAGTTCAAAAACAATATTTCTTAGCTGAAGTACACGTACATATGAGACTTTAAGGCGAAATTTGATAGAGTTGGATCTGCAGTCTTTGTATACTCGCCATGCATGTTGACTCTTGGCATGCCGCCAAGCAAAAATCCCGAGGATAGAGACACGCATAGTCCGAAGATTACAGTAATCCGATGGTGAGATGATCCTCGCAATAGTTTATCTTGAAACTATGGCGAGTGGCGCGTGGTCGAAAAGGCTGGTTTCGAGTGACTGGGCGGTCAAGTGAAGGGCTGTCACCTGTGTGGGTCATCGCTGGTCCTCTCAATCTCCCACTCTCTTGAGCGTTATCGTACATGAGATGAGAGAGTCTGTCTCAAATTCGGGGGACGAGGACTTTATTTGGACCGGGAAGATGGTCAGGGAGCAGAGGAACAGAGTAGAGACGATATGATATACTCCGGTGTCCACTGCTCGCAATCTCGACTGAATCCATGACTGGGATAGGCACAGGCCATGGTTTTGTCGTGCTTGAGGAAGCGTGATTTCGAGCCCGCTTGACGGCAAAATCGTCGATTATATCTTACCACCAATTCCTCTTGTTCTTAGAGGCACCCTGTTGTCTATAACTTCGTGGTCACTAAATTGCTTCGGGCAAAAGATCGATTTTAGATCGCCAATGTCTTGGTGACATTGTTTTGTCTTCGTCCTGCTCCCGTAAGAGTTATTTCGTCGTGAAAAGCAATCGAACGATCCGTAAGTTCATTGATACTCGGTCCTGTCCACTACCATAAAGTGGCTGCTACTCATGACATATGATACACCTGTAGGAGATCGAAAAGCATTCGAACTCTGTAGGTTGGGAAGGTTGTTATAATGTCAAACCAGATTTGCAGTATTTCCAAAGTACTTGTAGCAGACGATGCAATATAAAGCTCCCATCAGCGCTGAAGTACCTCAAAGAAGTGCACCAACGACTATGGAAAAGATTGGATGATCCCAAGAGCCAGAAAGCCATACGAAACCTCCAAATCTCCGCTAGTGAATCTGCAGGGAAGGGCTGCTCAAATGGCAAATCATGATCGCAAAACTCGGCTTGTGATTCATGACGTGTAACACACACTGCATCTGTCTCATGCCCTATGGTCGGGAAGTCTGTAGGTTGCAAACTGTCGGTCGCAGAGGGGTGACAGGCACGACGACTCAACGAAGCCGTTGTCGACAGGGCTCCACGTGTCAGACTCTACCTTGGCACCGATTGCTCGATTCGTTCCTTCCCGTCTCTGGTGGTCTTCATAGCGACCAGCGGTGCAAGCGAGTGTAGGTATGGCAACATCGACACCACAAAGGAGACGCCA
>JAKLML010000145.1:0-11504 GCA_022813425.1 Aureobasidium lini
TATCGCTAGGATTGTCTTTAATGTCGTCCATGTTTAACTCGGGCAATGTCGTAGTGTTCTAGCTTCCCGATCCTAATTGTGGTCGGCCGTAGTCGTCTACGTCTAATATAATCACCTTCTAGAACAACTAGATGCGTATGCTATTATATAACCCTTACATAGTCGATCTTAAATCTACTAATTAGAATGATGCCTAACCGATAGTGATTTCGTTCCCCTACTATTCGACGGTACCTAGTGCGTTAGTAGTGTATCTAATGCGCATACCTAACGTTCTAATGTGTAACATCTAATCCATTAGCGTAGGCTTATAGTCCTTGTCAGCTAACATTATGAACTTATTGCTTATCTCCTAGACCTAATTAAAAATGCTTAGTGCAGCCTACCTAGCTTAGGCCTCGCTCATTAACTCTGCTCTCATTAATCGTTTAACTATAGCATTTCTATTGTCGTATGCCTTATAAACAACTATTAATCGTGACACAGTGATAACAGCGGACAATATTAGCGTATATAACGTAGCTAGCTTCTATCCCTTATTGCGTTCGTTAATGGCTAATACTATTAATGCACTAATTATGCCGTTAATGTGCTCGCTATCTCCGATGTCGTAGTCTAATATGGCTAACTAAAATGCTATATACGCGTGCTCGATTCGTTTCGCTATATCTTCCTACTATGTGTTAGCAGGCGTGTCTTCCAATACCTAGTTACGGCATAATCGCTTTAATAATAACAACGCGTCGGTTTAGGCCTCTATTAATACATACTGTAGTCGGATCTCTCTATGTTAGGTACGCTACAAACAACACAATATCATAATCTACTACTTACTATACTTGCGTACTATCTTAACGCTATAGTTGCTTTCGAACTTCTTCTCTAGCCCTATACTACCGCTATGCTTTTAGTTAATTAAAAACAATGCGGCCCTGCCGACGATATGCTACTTATAACACTATAACGACCGTCTAATTAATCGCTTCGTACCTGCATACGCACGTTCTAACCCGAAATCGCTATTAGGCAAATGCTCGTCCTCGTATTAGGGTCTAGGTTGCCTAGATTAGTGTCTTAATCGTGCTTTAATTAGGGTTCTGTTTATAATCATCCGTTCCTAGTCCTAGCCGTGTAAAATCGTGGCGCAATTTAATGCTCTTACAAATGTGTTGGTCATAAATCGACTATCGTCGTCCTAGATAGTATCGCGGTGTGCTGCTCTCTCTTCTGCTTCGGCTACTAACTTTGCTTGCATTATTATATAAACTCTTTCCTTCTATGTGCTTTAGCCAGCTAGTATTGGCTAGATTGGATCTGCTAGCTTAACTGCAAAATACACCTACTATGCTCGCTACGCGAAAAATGTTTAGTATGCTTGACCCTCGTCCTATAACCGGTTAGGTGACTATGTGGTCTTTTTGTATACATTGCCGCCAGGTTTTTGCTTATTCTTCCATCTATAGGTAGTCTTATAATGGTCCTAGATACCTGGAATTGAACGGCATATATATCTACACTCGTTGCTAGCATGTTAGGTTAATACGTAACGATATCCATTACGGTATATTAGAAACCCTTTAACCGGCGGTGAATTCGGCTCTAGGTATATTACCTGTTCTTTGTCCCATGTAACACCCTCGATCTTTTCGGTAACGTACTTAGCTACACCTTTCTAGCACTTCGGATCTATGGCCTTCCTATGCTTATCCCTTAAATGTCCATATATGTTCGCTAGGCTAATCGCGTATTAGCACTAGATGCACTGTATAATCTTGTACTCTGCTCGTACAATAAACAACTATTAGAAACACTGCTCTGCTACGTTTTCGTGCATGCTTATGTCGTCGTTACTATTGCTCTATCCCTATCTACACGGTTGTAATAGGTATCGCTAATGATGTGTTTAATAGCATGGCGCGTTGCGCGCGTAGAATAGGACGCGTTTAGTAGGCTTAGGCTAACTTAACCCTATCACCTATAGGGTTAGGCTCATTCCCCGCGGGCGTAACGCTGTCTTAACTTCGCCTGCTAGGAACATCACTATTAGGACCGACTCTAGTCTACTACAAATATACTAAATTACAACTTAACTCTAATGCCAAAACATTACTCGAAATTTTGTTTATAAACCATGATTCTTTTAGGCGCATTCGATGTATTCGACATCAAAAAAATTGACCTACAACTTTCAAATAAACAGACCTCTCGTGGATTTTTCTTGGTACGACTTTATATAAGACTTTCAAATAAATAAACATTCTTTGTTCGTGGAATTATGGGTAGTAGCCTAATCAATTAAATCAATCAATTAATCAATTAATCAATAATGGGTAGAGCTAGGCTTCTAATCTAATCCCTCGCACTCTCGTTCGTCATTACACTACTCCCATCTATGGTAGAAGCTTAACATTCGTGATTACACTAGTCCACCATGGTTTCGACAAAAGGCAGTGACAGTGTAGTATCATTCCCCGACCCAACCCTAACCTCTAGTAAGTCCATTGAGTCAAAATCTGGTGACGACGGAGGTCTCGGTCTCTTTAAGCTCTCTTAGAAATGGTAATGCAAGATACCAGGACAGCTCTCAAGCTCCAATGCGCGTGATGCTCGTGATGCTCGGAGTTCATAATCTTTGGCATAACGATTGATCATTGGTCTGCACTTATGACCAGCAAAATGGCGAATACCGTGGTGGCGGCTATGGTGATGGCGAGCTGGGGCGATGCCTCTGTGTGATAGTATACGGAGCAATTCGCGACTAATGAAGCCAGAATGAATCTGGCGTCGAATGGTCCAATGGGGTAGAAAGGGTCCGACGCGAATAACCTGGTCATCATTTCTGCTTTTCCGGCGCACGTCACTTAGTTGAATTGTTTGCTGCGTCCAGCAATTAAATGAAGACTTCAGCGAAAAAAGATTGAGAATGTCATAGAGGGACAAGAGAAGTGAAAACCCAGGCAGGTAGCGACCAAGACGTTACTAAAGTGGACCCTATATAGAAAAAGACACGTCAAGCAACTCCTTGGCACTGGGTAATCCGGACTTGGCTGCGTTGATCGTGTGGGGCCAAGACACGTCAAGCAACTCCTTGGCACTGGGTAATCCGGACTTGGCTGCGTTGATCGTGTGGGGCCAAGACACGTCAAGCAACTCCTTGGCACTGGGTAACGCGGACTTGGCTGCATTGATCATGTTGGACCAAGACACATCTTTAGGGGCAACACTGTTCCCACTTCCTTCCAATCGAAGAGTTGTGTGATGTTACATGCGGATCTAGAGTGACAGACACCGATGTGAATTCCTGAATGTCAGTCGTGTATTGCAGTGCAAGATCAGTCTTGCATTCAATATTGATGATCGTCGACAGCAAGTAAATACCGTCAAGTTCCATGCCCACAAAGGTCTGTAACACTATGGTGTAATCAACAGATCAAGAGACTACTAAGCATGTGGGTCAACAACCTATAGTAGAAGTCGAGAAAACTTGGTAGGACTCTGCTCTATCCGCATCATCTGCATGATCGGCTATCATCCGAAGGGGTTGGAAGTTACGGTGCTATCACTCTACGATCAGACCGCATTCCTGCTTGACTCGCATCGTTGCGATGATCTCAAGTCGGTCTAGCTGTTATCAGCATCTTTTATCCAAGGAAGGGCATGATCTCCTGATGAACGCGCCATGCTAGTCTTCAAGGTAATCATCAATCTAGTGATATGCGTTTAGAACCCGCTGTAGGATCTAGTCTCCCAATAGTACATGCACTCCTTCCCAACACAGAGAGGCAGGCAGATTTTGAAAGAATCAAAAAGCTTCAAAGCGGTAGGGGAGTCATACTGATCCCGAGGAGTCTGGAAAGGCTACTTAAGAAGGTTCGAGTTCTTTGTATCTAGACTCGAAACATCAGCACTATCCCACTCTTCCCTAGAACCCAGACTCTACTCTATCACAATGAAGATCTCCTACCTTACCATGATTTCCACGATCGCGCCCAGCGTAGTCTTTGCGCTTTGGAAGCTTGATGCCAGAGTCCTCGCCCCAGCACTCGGTGCAATCGGCTACGTCTGCTCCGTGGGCAGTATCCCCAATTGTGCTATCACTGCTGTGGCGTCTCTCATCTTGACTGCGATGAGCGCAATCAATCAGGGTACACCTGACGGCACTGATGGCAGCCCTGTACGTCGCGATGGCAGCACCAATAGCGTCCAGCACTTCCACGATGATGGCAACATCTTTGATTTCCTGAACACCACCGCCTTGCAGCCGGGTGTCTGGCACCGCGTCATCACCAACGGCGTCGAGCTACTTGCAACAAAGCATACAGATGGCCACAACGTCCTCAAAGCCTCGCTTCAGTCCGGTTTCGAAAACCTCACCAAGCGCGACAACGATCCAGATGCCATCGACGAGATCACCGTGCAATTTGGAAACAGAAATTGGCCTGTTAGCAACCAGTGGAGTCAGGACGAGATCAACGACATGGCATCGCAGCTGCTCAACACGGACAACCTCGATGCTCAGGAATACTGCAGTACCATCTCCGACGATACAGATGACGATCGCTTCGATCTGTCATGGACTTTCGACACTGGCAACCATTATCACACCGAGTTCCCTCCCCCATGTGGTTTCTAAGCAAGCCATACTTGTCTGGGTAATCGAGCATTATGATCTGTTTCGTACGAATTACATCGATTATGTAGAGTCCATCATAATCATTTGCTTGTTTGCACGATATGAGGTTCTCGCCAACATAACAAATCTCTATCGACACTACTTGTACTCAGCCATATATAGTTGATATATGCCAAGATTAGGCGCTAGATACAGCCGTACTATCTATGTTTAGCTATGGAAATTATTCCTGACTCCACCAACTCGATATAGCTCTGACCCTACCACTAAATTAATCAATCAACTGAGCTAATTAATTAGGCTACTTAGCTCTATAGTAAACCTTAGAGCAGCCTCCTACTAATACACTGCAACATAAAGCCCGACAACTTCCTGTTAGATGAGAAATTGGATCTCAAAGTCTGTGATTTTGCCGGCTCCTCGCTGTACGGCTCAAAGGCTCTTGTCTGTGGCTCCACACGTTTCTGGCGTCTAACCTTGCCTAAAACTCCCTGCGAGGCTCAAGGCGACATTTTCGCGCTCGGTTCCACAATATACATGATATTCACATGGAAGGAGCCGTTCGGAGATCTGGAGAGCGTCGAAATCAAAGCCCGTTTCTCATCCGCGGAGTTTCCAGACACCAGCAACCTTCCCTTTGATGACGTGATGCAGTCTTGTTGGGGACGCCGCGCTGACATCCACCAAGTATGCAGTTCCATCGAAAGGAGCATGCAGCAGATGCAAAAATCCGAGCAACCCTGGGATTTCTTTGGAGAACTTTTGAGGCTATCTTCACATCTCTACACAACCTGCCTTGAGAGCGTCAGATCTGTGACTCGTAGCCAAACATGAACAATCAAAAAGCCGCAGATGAAATTTAGAAAAGAGTTTTTCAAGACAAGTCTCGGAGATATACGTCATCGATAAGGCAGGAAGGGCGACTTGCGACTAAGATTTCCGGGCTCAAAGGAACGCAATCCTGCGCAAGGTCCAGGTTGGAGGAATGACAAGGCGAGATTCTGTCACTCCTGCACGTATACCAACTAACGGTGTGCAAGGTACTGATTTATTCTCCTGGAACTCAGCATGAGCCATCTATCATCTAACGTGACTCACCATCGGCCCCGATGCTAGCATCGATTGTGCCGGCTCGCTCTTCCATGTATGGCTTTCTAATTTTGCTGACTTTGAATGATACGATGACTTCTATGGTTGTAGCCAACATCAGTGACAAAAAGTTATGGTGATTCTCTTACCCTTGACCAACAGACTTGTTCTGCGACCGGACTTGTGAGCCAATACTCTGTCTCCGTCCTCCAAGGCTACGTCGTATGACTCCTCCAAATCTGGTGAGCTCTGTTTTTTCCTACGACATCATCTGCAAGCGGACATTACGGAGGCCCAAAGTGAACAGCCTCTGGAGGGATCGACTTCCGATGCTTTCGAATAAGATTCTCACCGTCCATCTAGGAAGAACAAGAGTGGGACCAGAAAAGCACATTCTGCCTTCTCTGTATCTACAGCGGAAGAGGTACGATTCGCTAAATCCAAAACGGAGGTCTTTTGGGACGAGTTTGTCGATCCTATTGAAATATGCGGAGGTGACACCAAGCAACGTCAAGATGAAGAACCTCACGAGGACTATAGCGATGTCTTCCTATGCCATGCACCACTGCATATTTTTGCAGACTAGCACGACATTCAGTCATTGGTAAAGCTTTCGCTTCTGAAGCCTCGACATACTCATGCACTGCTTGACCTCTTTGAAGAGCGGAGAGAAGTCATCGTGCAGTTCTTACAATACTTCTACGCAAACACCCCAGAACAAAGACAAATAAAAGACAGGTTACGTGCCCAGGCCATTCGCTATGTAGCTTGTGTTGTAGAGAGGTTCGAAGGCAGCGAAGAGTTTCTTTCGCCGTTAGGCGATGCCAACTCAATCCCTTTCGATCATATGGTCGAGCTGTAGAAAAGACTGGAACAGAGGGCCGTGGGAATTTCCGCTTCTCCAAGATGAGAATGCAAAACAAGATTCGAATTGTGCTAGATGACGCAAGGAATCTGGGAACCTTTATATGATGTGGATCAGGAAGGTCCTCGTATACGAAAGACAAAATTGTCTATCGGAAGAGCTTTCTACAGATTGAGCAAAGACATACACAACAAAAACGTTAGTCATCAGCCAGGTCCTACCAGAATACGTTTTGATGTACGGCTCCAAGGAGCCAAACGAATATAGTAAGGCATGATCAAGCCCACGATGACTTTACGAGGATATACGTGGATGTTCATGTGAGGCGATGGTCGCAAATAGGTGCACATAAGCTTCTTGTGGCCCGCGAAGTAGAACAGGTGTCAGATAGCTAGGACTGCCAAGCTTCTTCTCCACCCTGGTCTTTTTTAACCCAGCCACTCGATACTTTAGGGCGGAGAACGAGGCCAGAGCGTGAATGAGGATAGGACATCGAAGCGAAGTCTCGTACCTTCTCTTGAAAAGAACGATAGACGCCGAACGATCATACATGGGTCCTGCCATGCTCTGAAGCCAATAAGAGTAAGGCTTTTATGCACTCCTCAAACGGTGTATTCAAATACAAGTGCCTGGAGCGCTTAGCTACATACGCCAAAATTCGTGTTTCTCGCTCTGGGCTGCACAGTTTGCACATCAAACAGGAGAAAGCAACTACTTTCTAGCTAGACTCCTTGCTGTGGTTACCACCGCTAATCTTGTTTGTTGGAACACACATACAGCCTCAAAGCTGTTTGGAGGCCTTTCCCAACCATGTCAGGAACATTGAACGTTCCACTTTACGAACTGTTCTTGCGTATGCCAATGATATCTGGACTCGGGAGTCACAGCCGCCCTTAAAAACGACTTACCTGAGCACCCATCAGAGGTGTTCATGGATGGATAGTCCAATCCAGCCCACTGGATATTATCCAAGAATATCCATTGGATTGGATTTGCTTGTTCTATCCAACAATAATCCATGGATGGATAGACAAATGTCTATCCATTGGATATATCCATGGATCGACTGGATTGCTTACCGCCTTCTACTTTAGTCTTAGTCTGTCCCAATCGGGCAATTCTGATTGATAAGATCCACAAGATCTTACTCCACATGGCGACACACGACGCTTTACTTTTGTATACCATTCTTTGCGGCCAGCACTGGGATCCGCCTGTACGCGGCGCTGGCTACGAACCTGTCGCTGCTCTAGCCAGCAGTCGACAGAGCCGAGAGATCCCAAACAGCGAGTCTGGAAAGCCAGGCGGCGGGCACGCATGGTATGCAAAAGCGGGGTAGCTTTGAGACCCATCCTCGAGCTCCCCCAAACGACGACATGGCCTCAACGGATGGGCTAGCATCCGCCAGGAGACGACCACACGCGAAAGGAATGACTGGAGTAGTGACCCAGCTACGACGATCGACGTATAACGAAGACCCTGCTATGCGCCCACGTAGCAGAACGAAGCCAAGACGACGTAAGGGAAGCTGCTAGACTTTGTCTACCTGGCAGCAGCGACGACGGAGCCCTGCTAGACCTTGCCCCACCTAGCAGCAACGACGATGGAACGCCATTAGACCTTGTCCACCTAGTGGTAACGACAACGGAACCCTGCCAGACCTTGTCCACCTGGCAGCAGCGACAAAAGGAACCCTGCCAGACCTTGTCCACCTGGCAGCAGCGACAAAAGGAACTCCGCCAGACTTTGTCCACCTGGCGACAACAACGATAGGCCGGGTCGCCAAGCCACAAGGTAGTCGTGTCCCTTGTAGCTTAGGCGACCTCTAAAATACCCTGCTGTGCATCCACGTAGCGGAACGAAGACAAGAAAGACGCAAGGATACAACAACTGCAGACCCTGCTATGCATCCACGTAGCAGAACGAAGATAAGGAAGACGCAAGGATATATCGAATGCAAGGCTATCGAACCCAGGTTTTTCCCTACTCCGGAGGGTTTTTTGCCTAACGAGGTTAGAATGCAAAAGTTAAGGAGTAAACGGGTAGTTAAGTGTGCCACCAAACTTCACTTAAGATCAAGCAGCGAGCGCAGCGAACAAGGAAAACTGTTTAGGATAGCTCATACAGACGACAAGACTGTAAATAGCTTATAAGAATTAACTAACTAACTAACTAACTATATTGGGTAGGTAGCGGGGCTATACTATAGGCCTACCTCCCGCTCCTTTTCCCCCTTTAGGACACCCTACGGGTTGCCCAGGTCTCTTATTTTTTTCTTTTCCTACCTTCTCTAACCCTTAGGACACCTGTAGGGTTGTCTAGGTTTTTTGTTCTTTCTTCGCCTACCCTTCTCTTCCCCTAGGACACCTATAGGGTTAGGTAGGATCTTCTTCTTTTTTTTTTTACCCTTTTTCTCTAGGACACCTATAGGGTTAGTTACCATCTTGTTTTTCCTCTCATTAAACTTATAAAACCTACAAAACCTACAAAACCTACAAAACTTATAAAGCTTACTTAAAATATCATTCTTACTTTCTACTATAAACTTATTCCCTATAACCTACCTCTACCCCTACCTCTAAGCCTAGATTAAATCGTAAAGCTAACTACTTTAAACCTACCCTTCCCTTAATCTTATCCCTATCTTACTCTTCTTCCTTAACTATTCTACTATTAACATAGAATCCGAGCTTCCTCCTACCTCTTTATTAAGGGGCGGAGTTAGGAGTAGGTAACAATACGTAGATACGGGTCTAAGCTATATGACGAGACGTAGACAAGGAGACAAAGAGGTAATAGGGAGGAGTCGTAGAAGGTAGTAAGTAGTCTTAGCAACTCCGCACGGCCGCTTAGCAAGCGGCTAGCTAAGGTTAGGGTCACCCTAGCGGCTAGGGGTTATGGTTAGGTGTAACTAGATAGCTAACCGTAACATAACCCCCCCCCTTAAGGGTGAACTTCCTAGGAACCTACATAAGGTAGAACAAGAACAAAACAAGAAAGAAAATAGGGCAGTAATAGAATAAGGGCAGGCTATAAGGACAGGTAGGGTAGGGATTAACAGAACATAAACAGAATACAAAAGCAAAACAGAAATCTTAGGAAAAAAGTGCAGATAGTTTCCCTAGAGCTCCTACTAGCTCTAGGTCTCTACCGTTCACTTTAACTATAGGGTGCGCGATTTAACTACATCTTTGAACTTAAGTAAGTCCTATTAGTTAAAGTGAACGAGGGCCTTAATACCCTATAGGATGCGACGCAAGATTAACTCTTGCTCGAGGAACTACCCCTTAAAGCCCTACTTACTACATCGAAAATCTTAAGTGCGAAATAAATCGACACCGCTAAGAATCGAACCGTGGTCCCTTAATACTAATGAATCTAGAGACCTAATAGGTTAGACTAACTACTACGCTAACCCTAGCAATAGCGATAGAATAGATCTAGACCTTTTACTTATACGCTTATAGAGGTAAAAGATAGGTTTACGTATAACAACGTAACGTAGACGTAATCGTACGTGCCGATTCGTGGTACGGGCATAGTTAATAGGTCTAGACGTGATTCTAGTGGATGTTCGGTGCAATTAACGTGTTATTACGTAATAGGAACGTAATAGGACGTAACGAGGACGTATTTAGACGTGACGGAGGTCTAAGGGACATAGCGAAGCGTAGTCTAACGTGCTAGGGGCGGGTTATAGGTAATACTAAAGGTGGTCGAGGTTTTAAAGGATACCGGTTATAGAATTCCCTTATAAGGTTAGCTAAATAGGCAAGATTCTTAGGGGGTTCAAAGGTAGGTTAAGTATAGCCGACCCATTTAACCTTAAACATAAATTTTGGAGGGCGGCTTTAGCGGTCTAGGGAGACGTCTAAAATTTCTTCGACTAGGTATTCGACTTCTTCGTCGACGACGACAGGGTCTAGCGGAGGGGAGATTTATCTAGGGAGGGGGTCCTAAGCGGTAGGTCGTAGTAAGCTAGCGTAGAAGGTAGGGTATACTTTTATAGTAGGCGGAAGGTTAAGAGTAACAACTAAGGGGTTGTTTTTATGCACTTTAGATACTATAAAAGGACCTTCGGCTACGTAATCTAGCTTTCTAGTAGGTCGGGCATAGCAGAGGTTCTTAGCGTTTAGCTAGACCTAGTCTCCTACCTTATAGGTATAGGCTAGTCTACGGTTCTAGTTCTCCTAAGCTTCACTTAGGGCCTAAGCGAGGGTTATCTCTTTAGATAGTTTAGTAACTACTTTGTCCATAGTCTTAGCAAGTAGGATAGCTTACTATTAGTCGAAGCGGGCATAGGTTGTTGTTAGGGTTTTAGAAGGTAGGAGGGGTTTATAGCCGATTTAGGGATATTGTCTAGAGTTTGCAAAGAAGGGAGATATCGTAGTACTAGCCGAGGTAGTATTGTTTATAGCGAACTCTACTAGTAGTAGGAGTTTAGCCTAATCATCGGCGTAATAGTTAACATATCCTCGTAGGTAACGGTTTATAACTCTATTAGCGTTCTTAGTTTAGCTATTAGTTTCGGGGTGCTAGGCTATCGGATACGTAGCTTAAATGCGTAGCGAGTTATAAAGTGTTTTCTAAAACGTAGAGGTGAATTGCGTACCCCTATCGGATACTATTCGTTCCGATAGGCCGTAGTAGCGGTAGACTAAGCGTATAAAAACCTCTACGGCTTCTATAGGTTCTATAGTAACTATAGGTTTAAGGTGTCGTAACTTAGTTAACTAGTTAACGAAGATAAGGATATGTTTATAACGGATGCCGAGGTGTTCACTTAGGTTTGTAGGTATAACGTAGTCTATAGAGACGTCTGTCTAGCGCTAGGTAGGCACTAGTAGAGATCTAAGCTATCCTTAATAGCCTTATTAGAAGTGTTTACTCTTAGCATAGCTATAGTAGTTATAGACG
>JAKLML010000146.1:0-11088 GCA_022813425.1 Aureobasidium lini
GGGGAAGGGCGTGCGAGAAGGGTTGATAAGCTACAAGAAAATGCGCTTTTGATCAGTGAGAAAGGACGACCTGGTCCGTACAGCTGCCTCATGGAACCCAGCAAATTTGGCCTACAAAATCGAGCCAATGAAGCAATTGATGAGCGTACCATCTCGGACCGGCCCAACGAGCGTATAAGCAGGCGTGCACAATCGTAGATCAGTGCTTATATTCAAGCCTCAGGCGCTTTTCAGGGGAAGAGGCAGTATGGTCGGAAGCAGCTGCATTCTAAACAGCACTGACACGCGGCCTCTTGCGACCACCGCCAATTGTAGTCTCGGATCTCTGTGTCCTCTTCTCCTGATTATCCAGCACCAAGCTGAGCACGTCGAAACCGAATTGAGGGAACTCGAGACACATGCTGCGGAACTCCTTCTCTGCCTCGTGACGCAGAACATGCGATCTCGTTGCCCAGAATGCAGCGACGGGCTTGCGGATGCTCTCGTCTGAGGTTTGGGTGTGGCCGTAGACGTAGCGTGCGTATTCGATCTCGCCCCTTGCGGTGCTGTTTGTGAGGTGAATCTTCTTGTGGGCGAGTTGTGAGAGGGCGGGGACGCCGAAGCGTTGGGCGAGGGTGTAGACGCGGGCGTGTCGGAGAAGGGCCATGCCTTCGGTGTCTGGGGCGGGGATCTCGGGGTCTGATTCCAGGGATGAGCCGCTGAGGGTGGGGAAGTAGTCGGCCTTGTAGAGGAACTCGAGGAAGCAGGCGGTTGCGAGCAGGTCCTCGTCGGGAAGGTCAATGCGGCGCTATAGGTTGTGTTAGGACTTCAAGTGAGTTGACGATCGAATGCGACTCACGTTCTCACCCTCTGCCAGAGCAGAGATCTTCTCCTCTAGGTAAGGGCTCTTCTCGAGTAGAAGCTGGTGTGCGTGGAGGATGGTAATGTCCTCACCGGTGCCGACGGAAAGCTCGACGATGGGAGACTTGAGGTAGCTGTCGCATTCAGTCAGGATTGCCAAATCGAAGCGCGTCTTGACTGTGATAACTCACTCTAGGAAAGTGACGCGGGCAGGAACCTCGGGCTGGGTGTCCTCGATGTTCTCAAGACCGGTGGGCTCGTCTTGCTGCTCGGTGCTAGGAGCAGCACTGCCCTCGGGCTGGGTGCTCTCATCTTGGCCGCCCATGTCGACATCCTGGCTTTGGGTGGGTGCAGGAGTGTTGTTCTCGCTGACATCGATGACAACTTCGGGTTCGGCCATTGCGACGGTCTAAAGTGTGTGAAGTGCTGAAAGTGCGGTTGAGAGTCGAAGAAGTCGCGTCAATTGTACGCGAGAGGATGGTAACGACGCGTCAAAAATGTGACGATCTAAACGAGGACGAGTCGGCGACAAGAGCGAAGGTAAATTGACTGGGCTGACAACGGAAGTGAATGGAACGATTCGCGACGACGAGGAAGCATCGAAGCAGAACGAGTTCCGGCAGACTCGCGCTCCGTTCCATCGTTCGCTGCGAAGCTTGGGCCCCAGTTGCCCGTCCGAGCTCTCAGCTCTGCTCAAAAGGTCCTCCGAGCCTTGAGAGCATCAATGTGATACGGTACTTGTCCAACAGCCACCAAAGAGAAATACACCCACGAAAATTATGACTTGCAATTCACCACTATCAGATCGACTGGTCTATCAGGACATATTTACAAGCGGTAGCCCAATTCTCTGAACCTCTCGCCAGTACTGGGTACAGGCAATTCCACTCGAAGCACCCATAGGAACCAGTCCTCTAGGGGAATAAAGACGTAAAACACCTTGTTACTCATGAATGCGAGCAATACGAATATTGTCGCAATCCATGCATCCAGGAAATAGTGGTTGGCCGTGGCCACAATGGTCGTCAGGATCATCGCTGGGTATCCGACACCCACAGACAAATAAAAGACCTTCCACGCCCATGACTTGCGTGCCTCGCCTCGTTCCAACTTCCGACGGAATATTCTAGAGTGGTATATCATGGTGCAACCAATGCAAAACGCATATCCAAAATGCATACTCGGCATGGCTGCAAGACTATTGACATATTTTCCACTCATCCACACAGACTGCGCATCATCATGCCTGACTGTGTCCAAGAACCCGTATTCCTTCGGCAAAAGACGAGGAGGCATGCAAGGATAGAAAATGAACGTCGTGAAAGCCATGAAGTTGGTCAATGTCATGGTGCGGCGGACTGTTGCGAACGTCGGATGGGATGGTGCAATGTAATAGTACCATGCGATGAAGCCTACCGTGCCAGGTATGTGTATCAGCGCGTATGCTTTATTCAATACAGTCAATGCATCTTGATGCCCATACATGAACCATTGCTGTATTTGTTGCTCACTAGGGAACAAAGGGCTCAGGAACCCGTGCCGCTCAAAATCCAGGACAGCAAGTCCATGGCTCTCCGCCACTGTCCAGATACCTCTGTCAGCAAAGATCTCGTTGGACAAGATCGCTGTCATGCGGTAAAAGCCGTAGTTTATGACCCAGTAGAACATCTCTATCAGGAAGGGGAACCGCTGCAGGATGCGACTGTGTGTATTGTTCTTGAACTGGGAAGTGTTGGGAGTCTTCAATGTGAAGCCTAGCAACTTCCGTGTTTTAGGCATATTCTTGGTCGCGGCAATGTATTCCTGCGCATCGTCTTGTTCGCGTTCGTCGTGGGCCAGAAGCTCATCTGATGAACGGGCTGAGCTGTCGCCGTCCAGAGTTGACTTGTATACACCAGGCTTTGCCGCGAAGATCCGGTATCCTCTTCTCCGTGTCATGATCATGGCTCCGAACAGGATTGTCACTACCATCTGTAGAAAACGGTTGTCAGCTGTTCTTCGACTTGTCTCCGTTGGCGCGGTTCATACCAATGGTTCTGCCCAGCCAGGTAACTTCCATGCTGGCTTGCTATTCCATTGCGGTTCCTCGGGTGCCGTCGAGTTCTTGACCAAAAGATCCATGGTGAGTTACTCGCTGGAAAGCTCGATCCGATCAGTCTCGCCAGGTTTGACGACTAAAGTTGTCGACTCGGCAGGTCGCGTGATCAGGAATTGTGTTCCGGTCAATGGCTGCATGCAAGGGATTTTTGTTTGCCAAAGGATGCCGGATTCGATTGAATGACCGCAAACAATGCAAGAGTATCACAAAATACTAGGGACAGTAGGAGCACAGGAAAAACAGGAATACCGATAGAAATGCGTTGATAGGGAATGACAGGTTTGACAAGAGGTGCCTGCTCTTCCAACTATAAAGACCCTGATCGATCGAATATCTCGAGATGCCGTTGTCAAACTTTGTTGAAAACCTCCGCGTCACCACTGCGTAGATGTACGGGCAGGGGGTTTTGTTCGGAATTTATCCTCAGTTGATCATCTAGGACAGTCCCTAATCAAATCTAAAATCTATTTGGTCGATCTTTGAATATTTTTCACATTCAGTATGTCACTTTAAGCATTCAGGCAGACAGACGGTGCTACCAACTCGCCTGGCTACGAGCGGTAAAACAAACGCTTCGTAGAGATGCGTGTTATCAGAAGAAAACGATCAGTGTTTGAGAAATCTTCGAGTTGTTCAGATCTCCTTCCTCCACCATCTCTCCACGATACGAATTACAGAGGCTCAATCCGCGATCGTCAGGACTTTCCACATTCCTCGGCCTTGGCACGCTACCAGCGCCTCCCGTCGACAGCTAACCGCCGCCCCACCCAAACTCTATCACTATCACAACCTCGCAAGCTCGTATATAGTACGGCCTTCATTCTCTTGCTCGTCCATGCTAGGATATTCTTTCTCACTTCACAAAGCTCTGCCAGTCTTTGCTGTCTTGATTTTGAATTTGCGACAGTCAAAAGAGTACGTATCATCGTTCATCGTCTTTCTGGTTTGAGTCCAATCAGCCACCGTGCCGCGTCAGCTGTTTCGTTGCCTTCTTTTGTTATGTCGAATCGATTCTATTTATCTTCTTCTGCTATTGAGTTGTAGGATGTGTCTTGTGTCTCTCGTCTCCTTACTCTATCCTATATCCATCTCGCATCTGCTCGACATGATGGTCTGCCTTCTAACAGTCGACAAGTCTGCAATAGGACTATCAATCTGGGACATCAGATCTGAGACTTCCACTCCTACATTTGGCAGGACTATCATGTCTGACTCAAATGTCGAGAGCTGTTCAAAGAATGTGATGAAGCATCACGCCAAAGCATGGCAGAGTCGAGCTGGTTGGTTGTCGACGACGAGTTAAGCGCAGAGTGCGAAAAGGACATTGATCATCGCGCCGCAACACCTCTACAGCCTGATGTGAGTATTTTGTTTTGTCCTAGAAACAAGCATATGGTCGAAACTGCCATGTACATCGAGCCTCCTTCCTATTTCTTGCCACATATACCCGCTACAAGGCAAATCGTAGATGTGTGGACCTGACAGTGTTCTCCCCGTCACAGAACCAAAGCAAGGCTGTACCAGATCAAATAGAACGCGAACTCCCAGTACAGGACTCGACTACAGAAACTTCCGATTCAGAGTCGTCTACGGATTCTGGTAGCGACACTGACGACTCCGAGAACCCAGTCAGGGGTAGTGTAACACGTCGCATCCCGATCTGGAGCACCTTCAAGCATTGGTCTGCAACATTCCTACGCTCTCTGGTATACTCGCCCTTGATAAATATGTTCATGCAGCTGTTCACCTCTTCTCGTGCCCCAAGCAGAACAACCGCGAATTTGAGGAAGCCGCCAACCCTCGTGGAGCAATGGTGAAATCGTAACCCCAACTTTTCATTTGCACTCACACCACTGGAACGGTCGAATATTGAAACCAGGGAGTCTAGTTCTTCCTCGGGCCGGGGCGCAACGAGACCCCGTCGTACGTGCGGTAGCATGGGCATTATTGGTAAAAGATGTCAGTGTCAATTTAGGCATAACTGATGTCTCCCAGCACTATCTACCTCTGAGGCCAAGCAGACAAAAGTCGCCAGGCAATTCGTAACGTGCTACAGGCAAAAGAGCAAAGAAAACCAAACCAGGCTTGGGAAAACATCAACTGTTCATCTGCGAGACCAAACGAAATGAGGTTTTCTCACCATCTTTGAATTCTATTCATACTCCGACTTGGGACTTGAGAGGGTTAATCGAGCGTGGTTTATCCATTGGGGCAAATCACCGAATCCTGGGATGGCTCTTACCCCATGTACCATGTAGCCACGAAGTGAATAATCCATCCAAACTCATGGCAGTTGCGACAGCCCATCTCGCGTTCCTGCCACATATTGTGAGCTTCGAATTGTTGACGTTCCACCGTAGCTTCTGATCTCTCAACTCGCCATCGCTCTTCTTCTGATCAACGATACATCCCATTCATACAATAACAACCATATCCATAAATAAATCTCATAGCCATCATTCATCTCTCCCAGCATACAATCGCGCTAGCAATGAATGCTCCACCACTGCCTCTCCTCGCCCTACCGCCAGAACTCCGGAACATGATCTACGAATACGTATTCGCAGACCCAGAACAACGGTCACTCCGCCGCCCTCCACGCCATGTCTCCAAGGCAACGCACGACGAAGTCACCCTAATGATCCTGCATGATCGATTTCTCACCATATACCTACGCAGCCGCTACTTTGAACGTAAAGTTTTAACACGACCCTCTGTCTTCCTACCTGGATATCATCACATTCGGACGTCTTGGCTCGAGTTGAAAACGTCTCTGCTATTCGCGGTTCCAAAGCCACCTGTATCGAGGATCACGACTGCAACATTCGTTCGACAGTGGTGTTTTGGCCCCGGGATTGTTACAGGTCAGTCATGGAATGGCACAATGGAGTCCCAGATCCGAAACGTGGCGCTCTTGCTAGTCCTTGTGTGCGTTTTTTGCAATTGTATAGCACCTGGCCGGTTGACGATATCACTGTTGCTAGCTTGGAGCTCTCCATTCGAGCATTCCGGGATATTGTTCAATCGGAAAGCGAGACGATCTTTGCCGGTCACTTTTACATGACATGAAAATAGCTCAAGAATTAACACTCGTTCTTACGCTCGGACACTCATCAGTCATCGAATGAAGTGTCACAATGTAAGATGGTTTCAAATTGTCTCAGACCGTCATATACATGCCTCTATCAAACAACAAGACGTTATGGTGCACCAGCCATAACGGAAGCCTTGCAAAAGGAAGAAATGTCGGCTCCAGTACAACTGTATCGTAGCTACGATCGGGATACTATTACTGGGAATCGATACTCTTGCAAACTTCGCAGGAGAATGGGCAGACCTATACGCAGGATTCACAGAAACCATTATCAATATCCCCAAGCACTTCAGCCATCAATTTCGTTCAATAACCTGAGTCGTTCAGGGTTCCGTGTATTCGGAATGTCGAAGCTAAAGAAGCCTTTCTGTGCCTGAAGACCTTATGGACATACCAGGTCAGAGATCAGAAGCAGTTTGTCAGTGTCTGCAAAGTCTTGCTATTTCTTAGCTACTCAATCGCCCAATAACTTCGTAGTACACTTTACCCGATTCGATATTCAAAGATTGTGTACATAGCACTGGTGCTGGCTGATTGGCTGGAATGAGCGCAGGATTATCGCAATAATATCCCTCGGCCCTGCTTTCACCGTATGATCTTTGAATAAATGTTTCATCCGTGTCTCGCAAAGTGGACCCAAGGGACATCTTACCACACTACCATGCAACGCTCGAACTCCAAACCACAATGGAATGTGGTTCGACAAGCCCCAAATGGATTATACTTTCTTCATTACCTCGACATTGAGGTCACCGATACTGGAAATGCCATTTTTCAGAAGCTGCGAGATAATGTCAACCTTTTTGCCCTGTCCAATATGCGCTGCGGTGAATGGTCCGTATCGATAAGTGAATATGTGGTGTACGCGGTCACAGCCACACGGGTACGAGCCCAACTGTACCTATTCTGACACCAATGAGATCGAACACTGACCCTAATCAGGGGAGCCATACTCCCTCAAACCAAGATCCTGAAGCACACGAGACAGTATGCGAAGTCTTCATCGAATCCAAACGATACAGCGAGGCTTATACCCGAGCCATCCACGATTTAACCATTTTTGAAGGGGAAAAGGCTCCGGGGTTCTTGTTGAACAGGGCGCAGTATAGTGTGGCGCATCGAAAGGGGCAGTGCTTTGAAGCACTTCTTGTTGTTCGCGAAATCCGACAGCGTGCTTTTGTCATGATCGCTGCTGGTCTTCTCCTACTCGCTTTGGCAGTTGGACTTATTGTCGGTTGTGCTACTGGAAATACTGAGTGGGGTGTCGGTGTGACTGCTGCATTGTTCCAGGTCCTGACGATCCTCCAATGGCCATATATCTGGTGTAGACGGAGATAGTGCTTCCAGTCTTCATGTCTATATCAGTCCTACGTGAACGTTCGACTCCGAAAAGAGGTCAATGCATGAATAGAAAACCACAAAAACTTTTCAATTACATTAATCCTGAAACAACCTTATGTAAAAGTGTTCTCCTGTTTTTACAACCTCCATCTCCTCACCGACTCTGATTTCTCCTTTACCTGCTGCATCTTCCAGCAGAGGGACCATTTGCATACCTAGTACCGGATGAGCACCGGCGCCTTTGTCTACAAAGCCTCGTGTTTGTTTGAGGGTCTTGTAGGGTTCGGCGCGGTCTTTGATGCCAGTTACTGGGTCGACGTTGGGGAGGTCGCAGCGAGTTGTTCGACAGCTTACGTGGTAGGAGAGATTGCGAGAGCGGATTTGTTTCCAGTCGTCTTCGGCGAAGGGAGGGGCGTTTGTGACTGGGTGATCGTTAGAGGTGTGTTGTTGATGGGAGGGTTGACGAAGACTTACGGTAGATGTTTGCGCGGAAGCGGAGCGCGTTCAAGTGGGGTGTTGGTAGGTTCGTGATTGTCTTGGATACTTTTTGTACTGAAGCGACGCCCATGATTGATAGCGGGTACTGGAAGTGAGGTCAGGATTTGTTGGTCAGATCATGAGGCAACATGACTTACAGCATCAGCAAAGCCAACACCAGGTTGGTAGCCAGCCTCTTCTATCCTAGGTGCGTTCCTAAACACCTTGCGATGGTTCAGGGGGTCTGCCTTGAATAGAGCAATAGGGTTAGAGACACCGAGGAAGTATTTCAACTTTGCTAGTGTCTCTGGCGGTATCTCCGAGGTGATGTTGATCGCCGTGGGTGAATCTTTCCAGATCTTCATGACTTCTCGAGTGTATTTGCTTGATCTCTCCTCATCAGGGGCGATAGGAAGTTTGAAGGTAATTCGAGGCTCTGCTTTGATGTCGCGCTGAGCAAGCTTGGCCTTGAAGATTGAAAAAGCAGTTCTCAGGCCCTTCATATTCCAGGACCATTCAGGAGTAAAGGCGAAGGAGCAAACGACACATCCTTGAGACTTGACCCACTCTGCTTTCGGAGAATAGGTCGGCGATGACGGGTCCGGGATCCAGATCTGAGTGTCGACCTGACTCAATCGAGGGACATTTCGTTGGGTGATGAACTTCCAATTGTGAACCCATTCAGAGTTGACACTGAGATCTCCCTCCTCTTTCTCTACTTGCTCTGTCTTGAGCTGGGTGAAACAGAATTGACGATCATAACGCAGACCAGTCAGGATAACATCGCTCTCTTCAAGTTCCACGGGCTTGCAAGACTTGACCGGGTAGATGAACAGGGCCTTGATCTTGCATGCGGCTGATGAATCGAGGTTCTCTCCATTGTGCTTTGGTGAATACTGATCAGACATATTACTCCTTCCGATAAGGCCAATGCGGCGACATCCAGGAATAGTCGATTCTGATTCTTGATCCTTCCGTAATTGGTTGCTGAAGGCAAGCAGTAAAGCAATTGAGGCGGCCAGTATTGTGATTAGGGCAATTGCGCCACCCTGCAATAAACTGTCCATGTTTGTCGTTCTTAAGCGAATGTATGGTTTGAATAAACGTCCAGAAGATGCAAAAGAGCAGCAAGAAACACCACCGGCTTAATGAGTGAAACAAGAAGGACGAGGCAAAAGAGAAGTGACTGAAAACACCAGCATCGTACAGAGAGCAAGACACGCGAGAAACGGAAGCAAAAATGAAGCACCGGACAAGATCTTCAGGTACAGAAAGGAGTGGTGTACTATTTGAGTCTGGAAGACTGGGGACAGGAGCTGAAGCAAGCCATGTGGGACGGTCGGCCAAAGTTACATGTCTGCAACATCGGTTAAATCCAGAGTTCTAAATCCTACGGTCAAAAGTCTTGGGAATTAGTCATTTCTCCCTCTTAGTGCACTCTCTTAGCAAATCGGAAAGAACTGGATATCATTTAATTCTTTAAACCTTATAGTTAATGACGTCGTCGTTAGTAACGCGAAGAACCGATAACTCCTCCTCCTCCTCGTCGTTATCGTCCTTACCCTCGTTAGTAGTCTAACTAGTAGGGTATTCTAAAGCTAGTAGGCGGTTCTTAATAGCGAGACGAGCAGCGGTCTTATGTCTAAGCTTTAAACGAAGCATAGCGATCTCGTCTTAAAGAGGCTCGATAGCGGCCTTAATAGCGGCGGCGATAACGGCGGCGAGGGGGGCGTCGATCTAAGCCTATAAAAGTTAGCATTTCTCCCCCTTAGTTAGAATCGCACTATAATCGTAAATAAACTTACTTCTTCTTCTTTTTCTACTACTGCCTCTATAGTATTATAGCGAGTACGGTTATTTAACCTATAATAAACGTAGGTAACGCTCTATCCTTCTACCTCCTTAGCGAATATATAATACTCCCTCTTTACTTCCTTCTTCTTAGAGTCCTAGCACTGCTTATAGTAGCCGGCGGGGGCGACCTTACCGACGGTAGAGGTTATAATGCGGTTAGCGTCGTAGTACTTAATAAGGTTAGTAACGGCGGCATCTCTAATCTTACGGGCAGCGGTAGTGTTTAAAGGGCTAGCTGCTTACTCGAGCTAACTATTCTACTTAATGGCGGTAATAGCCTACTATTTTCTATTAGCTTAAGGGCGCTAGAGGCTACGGACGCGCTTAGGTAGGTCTCTAAGGTCATTATTAGAGGGCTAATGTTATAGAGGTAGATAGATAGATAGATTACTCGTCGTTAACAATAACGGCATCTAATAGAGGAGAATCATTAAAAGTCTCGTCTATAGGTAGTATTATAGTATCTTTACCTTACGGTAAAGTAACTAGTAAGGCCGGTTAAGCGGCCTCGTTCTTACTACGTTAAGAGCGGCGCGAGGGACCCTCTAGTATTATAGCTAACTAAGTAGCCGAGGGTGTCTTCTTCTTTAGTAGCTTTTTAGTAATACCGGCACTAGTTTTCTTATTACCCTTTAGAGGTAGAGGTAGTAGCGAGCGAGTCTTCTTACGCGTAATAGCGCCGGCGGATTAAGGGTTAGTTACTATAATGTCGTCGTCGTAGTCGTACGCGAAGGAAGGAAGGTTAGTTAGCTAGCTAGCTAGCTAAGAAGTAAAGAATTCGCGCGTTAAATTTAGCATATAATAATAATAAGTAAATTCTCCAATTTTTTATAGTCGCTTAGAGTCTTAGTAACAATCGTAAAAGGATAAGAGATACTAGGTTTTTTTAACTAATGTAGATAGATATAATGAACCGAGAGTAATAGAATATAGTAAGGACGGTAGATAAGGAAAGAAACAAACAAACTACGCCTCCTTTGCTATCCTACGGGTAACTATACTTATAGGGGTCTTCTCCCTTATCTCCTTACGTATACGCTTAGAAGGCCTTTACTAAGGACTTATCTTATGCTACTTATACTACTCGAACTAGTCGAGCTACTCGAGTAGTTACTATTATTTAGCATACTCTAGCTCCTCTTATCTAATAAATAGAGACTCCTCCTCCTATAGCTCTAGTTCCCTATAAGACTAAATAGCATTAGTTTAGATAGTAGGGCTAATAACTATTAAGAACTCTAGTTAGCGAAGAGGAGACTATCCGTAGACGTCGATATTATTAAGAGTAAGGGAGTCCTTAGTTAGGCTAGGTTCGGTCTCGGTCTCGGTCTCGGTATTAGACTTTCTCTCGATATTATAGAGTCGACCTATCTAAATCTTATTA
>JAKLML010000147.1:0-10914 GCA_022813425.1 Aureobasidium lini
AGAATGTCAAAGGTGGAGACCTGGGATGACTCGGACGACCTACTACAGCTGCCTTGGATGACCGATGACCTCTTTGACAAATTTCTGGTCAGCTTTCCCCTCCTTGAGCAACTCTATCTAGACTGGGACCTCGCATATCAAGTCACCGAGATCTCGATTGCCGCCCTTGCAAGGAGCTGTCCTGCTCTGAGGAGAACCATGCTCATGTGGAAGCACAATCTCAAGGGTTGGCACAATCTCAAGAAGCCATTGTTCACAAATCTGGAATTTCTGGGTCTAGGCGGTATACACGAGTTCGCCGGACGCAGGTAAGTTCTCACGGTCTTGTCGCGCTGATATGTTGACTGACCGTTGAATAGCTACAAAAACGCACTTCGACAAGCAGAACCTTTCGCAGCAATGATAAAGGCCATAATGCCTACCCTGCAAGATTTCGCCGTCTTCTCCCCTTCATCCCATCATGGTCACTCAGGCGACGCGCTTGCCAACACTCTCGTACCGGGTAGCATAATCAGATCGCTGGATTCATCGGAGGATGAGTCAGTAAGCTCTACTGATGATATCGATGGGGAAACCAGCGAGCGAGAGCAGACAGAGTGATGACATTGGGCGGAGCGCTTTGTCTCGCACAGTTATCGAGACCGAGACAAGACGAGAGGTCCATTCATGGAACATGATTGCATCAAAGGCTCTAGTTAGACTTGCTCTCTGTCTGACTCTAGCCATGGAATTGAATCGCATGGTCATCACATCTTTGAGCCTTCTTTGTCAAGAAAATGTTCAACTTATGTGTCTTGCTAAATTACATGGCCGTGATGAGTCCACGAGAAACTCACTGTAAAACTCTTTTTCACCCATACTACCCTATGAAAACACATTTTGGCAGAAACACACCAATTTTGACCAGTCAGCATCTGTGTAGGAGTTTTATAATGGTACCGAAACACGACTTTCATGAAAATAGATGCTGTGTTGAAGAGGTGGTACTACGAGCGAATGGTCAAAGAATCCAGCCCGCGATTGAGTTGAATCGGCTTTGTCTTCGATCTCGGCAACAACCTCGTTCCTGTGTACAGAAAGTGTCCTGAATTCCATCGCTCGTCTCTAAACTTTTATCAAGCCCTCACTTGACTGGACTGGTGTGGGCTTGCTTTGACCGCATTGATCGATGAACGAACCCTTGTGGTACACTCGTTTAGCCTTGGGTACGTTTGCCTGTGTCGGTATCTCACCGAACAATACTTTCGCCCTTTCAAATCGGGGACTCTGCTGCAATGGCAAAGCGGATATTCGGCATGACAAGATTGGCGGGCGCTAGTCAAGGCAGTGCTCTTCGGGCTTTCCTATAAGCGCGCATGACTTTACGGCGAGGAAAGAACGAGCGAACCATCAACACTTTGCGCAACTTTCCTACGCAGCTAACGCCAGAAATCTCGCATCCACCCTACAGCTGCCCCCACAATACGCTATCATGTCCTACTTTGGCGATCAGTTCGAGCATCATCGAATGCATACCACCCTTGGCAGTAGTGCAATTGCCCTTACTTGGTACGTTGATGTCAAGTCGTTCTTGCGCCTCTACTAACGGCGGTTGTAGGGGCATTCCCGTCGAAGTCGTCAAACTCCTCAGCCACCTTGATGCCTTCGAGGCTGAGCTACCTACTTCGCGCAGTCTTCGTCTGTGCAACAGATTTGGCAGAGGAGAATACGCTCATGTCACCAAGTTGCCGCAAGAGATTATCGTCATGGTTGAACAGCAGCTACTTAGCCAGCGCCTCGAAACACCCCTGTCTGACGGGTCCGTAGACTGGCGGTCTCGATACTGTTGCTTTGAAGCCTCTTGTCGCATCTCGGCTCATGCCGAGGGTACACAAGAGCACAAGATCCTCGACCGCGCGATTGCCATGGTCCACGAAGCTCATCCGTATCTCGACGAGTTCTCATCAACGACGGAACTGAGACGCTTCCATGGTCTCATCGACGGCGTCTTCGCCGATCTCTGCCATCGCAACTATGTCGATCTGATCACAAGGAAATGGTTTGGAATCCAAGGCTGGAAAGAGGCCATGTCCGACACGAAGGGCGGACAACTTTTCCGGTACCGCAAGGTAAGCACTTGTTCTCATTGATCAGTATTTGTATCTAACACTGGTTTGTAGCTTCTACAAAGGCACTTTGGATTGCATCTCTTCGTCATGCATGAGAATATGGACATACGAACAGGCGAGTATCTTCAAAGAACTGACTGCCGTGTCCCGAAGGATCGCATCCCTACCCAGGTGACCATCTGCTACCTCACTCTTCCAAATCGACCCGCTACTATGCGCACCATCATTGACTATGGCTGTGGAGATTCTGGCTATGCTGCGGGAACATCGGGAAAGTCGATACTCGTCGACTCCAGCTCTCTAAACCTTACAGACTCGCAAAACAAGCGTATCGCCATATGTATGAGGAAGTTGGACTTCAAAGCATTTGTGCACCCCTCACAACTGCGGGACAGTCTCGGTGTTTGCTCGACTGATGAGGATAGAGGAGACAAGGTAACCACCGTTCATCGCCAGGTTTGTGGAAAGAAGACACCGATCGAGCTTGAAGAGGAGGATGCAAAGATTCAGGCAGCTCTGTGGGGTACGTATGTCCTCACACATGGATCCATGCCGATGTTCTAACAGCCTTGCTCAAGATCTGGAGAAAAGCCACTGGCCAAAGTTGATTCTCCTAAGCAAGGAGAGGTACGACGCTGATGGTATGGATGCTTCGGATTACTAGGGACACCACGAAAGATTCTGGTGCTCAGCCTGCTTGGAGGATTTCTGACAGAGCTACGCTGGTGACTTATACGGCACAAAGGGAGGGACTGTGCTACTGAGTGTGTGCTGTCTCAGAAAAAGACTGGCTAGGGAAGGCCTCCCACAATTCAAAGTCGTTGAGACTATGCAGAAATACAGAGCATAGATAACGAGATGCTTCACACGTTGCCGGAACGGAGAGATAACTCAAGAAGCCAGAACGTACAGAGAACCAAGAAGACACCAGATATCTACGAGCGTAAAAAACGAAGTCATACTGGGGTCTGAGAGGGTGTGTGGTTCGTGTGTTTCGATGGTTTGTCTCCCGATTGCTTTTTGTCTTGATGCAATGTTCGATGTCATCCTGGGTACGAACTAGGTCCTATCACTGTCATGTGATCTGAGAGCCATTTGTGCAATTTTAGTAGCTGCGAACGAAACTGCAATGAAACTGCAACAAGACTGCAACAAGACTGCAACAAGACTGCAACGAGAGCTTGTATCATCTCTTGGCCAGGACCTCAAGTCGTTATTAATGACTATCAGAAACACCAGGCGTGAGAAAGGAGGACAGCCGTGAACGATCTTAGGATGATATACAGACCCTGCCGTTGAGATAGCGCTTCAATGTCCTCATCCATATTGAGACCTCAATGCTATCCAGCACAACGAGATCTGGATCCAGAAAGCATCACGACAGTCTAAGTCAAAAGGATCTCGATATCACAAGAGCCTGGTGAGCTGCTAATGTGGCTAGCACGCAAATGATACGGTAATTGACCCATTTGGGCGTGAACATCGGTTCAAATTGCGTGACTTTTTGCTAGTTGGATAAGTGCTCCATTGGCCTCTGCTCTGGATGGCCTCCGTCTAGTCATCGTGCCAACCTCAATCCTTACCTCAGGAGCCCATGCCCTTGTCGCAAGTCATCCAGTACAACCACATCCCGTCAACAAAGTTGTAAGGCGCCCAGGTCGAGCCGTCACGACACCTAGGAATCAGAACCTCGCTCAGCTCGACTCATTTTCTGTCTGTCAGAAAGGTTTTTGCAACCCCACTGGTGTCGAAATCTGGATCGAACTCTTTGCAACCTCTAAAGTGCTCCACACCTTCGACAGACATTTCCACTTTCTGCACAAAAGAGGGTCAGTTCTGCGGTGGCTGAGACTAATCGACTGGGAAGCTTACCGTCATCAAGCAGACAGCAGGCGAAGTGGGTAACAGCGAGTAGATAGAAACGTCGTGTAGTAAGTGCCTGGCAAAGACGAGGGTCTTACTATCGATGTGATCGGTAAACGCCTCAGGGTGTTCGACAACTTTGGCTCCTAGATCGGTCAGAAGACGATGATCCGCACTGCAGTATCCCGGGTCCTGGAAAATGAGCTTAGGAAGACGAGTGTTGTTGCGTTTCGCCCATTGCTCGACTGTTATTCATCCTGGTTAGCAGCGATCTCTATTCGTCGGTTTCGCTCACTAGCAACGTATCTTACCGAGTTGGAAGATAGCCAGACTGAAGCCGATCTCGAATACCCAGTTTTCGTACTCAGCGAAGCAATCGAAGAGGCTGGATGTACCAAGCACAACTACCTTTTCGATACAGTGGGTCTTCAAAGCATGAACGATCTGGTCACGAGCGCCGCCCGTATTCATTGACGTAAGACAGAGTCTGAGAGATCAACGATAGTCAGCAAAGCATTAATCATGACATCGAAGACGACTGACTCTTTGCAATCCGCGAGATGCTGCTTGAATGAGTCGGAAAGGGCACCCGGCCTTTCTTCGTGGGGAGGAAAAACTTTTCCCTCTTCTCCTTTCAATGGCATTAGTATATCACACTTAGAGAATAGTAGAGCATAGGTATACCGGCCGCCTTGTGAGATTCGAGCTTTCTACCGTCTATCTTGTGGTACGCAAGATCGCCTGGATCGGTGTGCGCCATCATGCCATATGACTTGAGCCACATCTCTCTTTCCGTGATTGCCTTCAAGTCCCTCTCTTTGTCATTGGCGTCCGATCTGTCGCTATCAACGTCGCTGGCTGTTTTGCTGCTCATGATGAGAATGTTTGGAACACAAATTGGCTATTGTGACGATCCGAGTTATGCAGTACGTTCTATCACCGGTGTTCACAAAATTTTGCAAGAGATGCTAGGTGCGGTTTTTATTGCAAGGCGGTGAATATGACTTCAAAGCGTTGTTGGGCTGCAGGTCGTACTTGCAGAAATCGAACTCGCCGGTGACAAATTGTAAGGGAAGCGGTACGCCGGAGTCTAGCATTTTGCTACATCCGAGACAGTGACTGCAGCAGGCACGATACGAAGTCCAGACTACGAATGTGCCACTTCCAAAGATTTCCAACACTGCAATATGTACACGGCGTAAGGTTGTAGAGAAAGACTGTTTCAGTGCCGGCAGCGGACATAGTGAAAGCATGGAAGACGAAAACTACAAGCCGTCGCGCGAGGCACTAGTTTTGTCTTCATCAAATGCATCTTCTTGGAAGGACTCTTTTAAGGCATCTTAATGATGTCAGCTGGGAACAATCAAACAGCACGTACAATCTATCATAGACTGCTTGCTTGCTCTCTTGTAAAAACACTTTCATGATCAAAAGTAAACAAGGGTATCAACAAAGCCTGATGTTCAAATCCTCCTTTCACGTGCAAAATTCACGACTGATTCGAATTTGAGCGTGCATTTTGAGCCATTTCTGGCATCTGCGCACTTAATAACCAAGGCACCCTCAATTCTTGGGCTTTCCTATTCCTCCTTTACATCCACTCATTCAAGCTACGTAGCACAACGACACCGTTCGACCTCAAATTTCTTCATGCCCCGTCGCCTCCGGTAGCATCCCAGAAACGACGCTGCGCAACGTCATGTGCAACGCTGCGGTCGAACTTATGACTGTCAAGACATTGCGCCGCGCTGCCAACAGTTTCCTGGTCTAGAGCTCGGTTCCTCCAAGAGCAGTGACGGTTGGTCAGAGGAGAACAAGGCTATACCTATGTATTGATAAGGTTCATCGTCTGGAGTCTACCATACCATGTGCTAAGCCTTTGAGTAGCAGCCCATCCTTGAATAGCTCTCATCTGAGCTTCGCCTTCACGCATCCGTGAGTTATCGGACGGTAACTTCTGTCATAGCAAACGTGGAAGTCGCGGGAAGAACGGAGGCTTCTGGTCAAGGTTGATACAGTCAGGATAGCCTCGAGATCTCCAGCGTCTTTCATGTACCTTTCGGTACATTCTCAGAGTAACAACGAAAGTGCTCCTCGAGAGCAGCAAGCCGTTGACGACGTCATGTATAGGATGTTGGACTACATGTCTACGTACAACCTGCTCCACCGTATACTTTGACACAATCCTGTTTTGGGCCTCTTATTTCCGCTGGCGGTCCGTGATAAGTATGAGAAAGGTTACCAGGGCCGCTATAGTCCGCATGAATCAAACTTTCAGGATGTATCGTCACCCGAATCATTATTTCCGATGCTAAGAGATTTGTCCTCCCGAACAGAGCGATTATTGAGAAGGCACCATTACAGATATATACATCTGCGATGGTGTCTAGCCCCGAGAACAGCAGCGTGCGACAGAAATATTCAGACTGCATTTCGATGTGGTTGAAACATTTTCCTGCGGTCATCGACCATTAGAATCAGTGTATACAAACTCTGAAGGGCCAAGCAGGCTACTGTTTCTCAGCAATTCTCCTACCGGCTTCAGGTCTGCGACAAAACGTGGTCGAGCTGCTCCCATGTCCATGAGAAGCTGTTTCCCTCATGCCATCACACGTACCAAACCTCTATTTCCCAGCGGCGTCGAGGGCTCTGATAGAATGTTCATAGATCATCGCCAATTCAACAAATTGCAGATGCGTACAAGCCATGTAGTCTTTTGCTCTCCCTTCCTCGTACCAATTTCCCCTTGAGCTTAGCCCAGTCGTGACAGTATTCTATTGAGCTTTATCCTTTGTTTCTTGTCCTATGATGGTCTTTAAATTGTTTCCAGATCTTACGATCAATGCTCCTTCCACTGCAGTACTCAGCAGATGTGGTCCTCTTGATTTGATCATGAACAGATGAGTAGAAAATGCTTTCTTCGAACAGGAGTGGTCGGTCGAGTAATGGAACAATATGATCCACAGTTCGAAGCTGAGGCGGTTGTGTCATTGTAGATTTTATCGTTCAATGATGTCGTGCACACGAATGAACAACACTTCAACCGGGGAGAACAGAACAATGTGTGGTATCAATCATCCATTTAGTCTTATTAGTGGTAGGCAATTCTTCCTTCCAGACAGTATATTCCTGAACCATATGTCGTATCGCAGAAGGTTACGCTAGAATTAGCTGACCATTCGCCGACATTCGGTCGTGAACGACTTTCCTCGCATCAGACCATCTTAGAGCAATGTACTGTCGTGACTCGTGAAAACACTTTCACCATCTCAAGACATTTATTTGATCGTTGGTGTAGATGAAAGATACTGACTGTCTCTGTGTGGGAGCTTGATGTTCTGGGCAAAGTGACAGCGGAAGGTACGGCGGTGAGCTTCACCTGAACACACCCAACAGCGTGTCGCGTCCGAAGCCAGCGCGAAGAAGTTCAATGGCTCTCGCTGTCCACTTGTAGTCATATCGACTATGAAACTGTCGCGATTGAGTGGCTCCTCAAAGACCACAAGCCATTTAGGTCTTACACCATCCCGCCATTTCTTCTATCTCTGTATAACGAATTTTCGGGGGCGAAAAGTGCAAGCCATGGCGTTGATGGTGTCTATCTCGCCCTTCTGCTTGGTCAAAGGCTTCGGTGCTCTGGTCGCAAAGATCTGAAAGGATTGACCAGGCGCGTGAGTAAGCACTGGTATCAGCACGTTCCTCACGACGGCGAATCTTCCTAATGATGAATGCAGATCCCAAAATCACAAGCAATGAGGATGTTCCTTCTCTGCTCATGCGGGTCTCTTCGATGCTCTTGGAGGATGATCCTCGCGTGGTTCGGAGGTAGGCTGTGCGGGCCCGTTGGCACTCGAATGGCGAAGCCTTCAACGGACGGTTCACTGGGCTTAGGTGAAAATAGCGCTGCGAAGGCCTGTACATTTGCTATTACCATACTTCAAGACATGCGAATACGCCGAGCGAAAGTTGCGACACGGCCTGACTCCAATACTGTCATGAGTGAGATTCACCCCCAGTAAGTGATTGGGGCTTTCATGCGCAGTCACAATCAGGACAGCTGAGGCGTCATATTGGTGAGCCTCTCTTGGTAGATCCACTTACGTTGCCGCTAGATTTTGATAAAACACCAATGTCGAGCCCAATACCAGGCTGTTCCGAGGATTCCGGATTAGAGGAAGTTGCGATCGTGAACTAAATAGGTTGTTTCGAGGACGCAGAAGGGCTTGTTGGTTGTGTGCGCAACGATCCAGCGCCAACCGACTCAACAGCTTCTGGGATGAGGCGACTAGGACACTTTGGCTTTGTGACTTGGGATGACTTCGGCTTGCGTGACTGCGAGTATTCAGAGAATTGAACAGCGCTTGGCTCTTCCAATATGGCAGCAGAAAGTTTGCTAGGATCTGGTGCCTTGATAGGACTATCATACTAAAATTCCGTATCTCTTGCAGAGCTCGATTTCCATCCTGGTGGTCTCGACGCAAGACGTGGATCCACTGGTACGCTTGGGATCTTCTGGAACGTAGCTGGGACAGATAGCTGATGTGAAGGTCGAGGCGAATGTGATGGCAACGCAGAAGGTTTTAGTATGTCGCCCCTTATCATCTGTGCAACGGGCGCAACCTGAGTGATACTGCCGAGCTGATACAGAAAGGCAAGTTTGCTCTCGAGCGGGCCTTTCCGAGCTACTATCTGGTGTCAGTGTCACAGGTTGGATACAAGGAAACACACCCTCTACGACCTCCAGAAGTCGTTGTCTGACATCACTGTCAGGGTATTGTCCATTGACCTTCTCGCTTTGGAAAACCATGATATGTATCGAGTCAGCCAAGAGTCTAGGTGTGTCCAACGTTGTCGAAGCATGTCTGACGCGGGTTTGGGTCCAAAAAGGCTCGCGTGCTCCCTTCATCTCTTGAGCGGGTTTTGGGGTTGCTCCGCAAGTCTGATATGCAGATACGACTCGTCTTCGAACTCGAGCTCAATATCTCGTCCTGACCGAGCTTGAGTGTACCTTGCACGATGCCAGGCGACTGTTCCATAGAGCGACACGGCTGAGTAATGTCGAACCTGCCTTTCGTGGGTTGTCCTAGCTCGTCATCGTTGCGTAGTACGGATTTTGGTAAGGGAGCGATTGAACCCGGACTGGAAGGGTCGCTGGGCTTTGTACCAAGGGTTGGTCGCCGTCGAGGTTTGTCGATTGCGTCGATTTCCAAGCGTCTTCTCTTGTCTTGACTCCGTAGCGACAGCGAGAGCGGGGGTGCGTAGTAGTCAGGTGGCGAGAAAGCAGATTGAGACGGCCTGCGTTTGCGCTTCTTGCCCCATGTAGGCGTCGTCTCGTATGACTGAAGCATAATCGACAAATCGAAACAGCCGTGCAGATAAAGACTACGGAGATGTTGCAAGCTTGCTACCATTGCTTTGCTGCAACTTTTGTTTGAGGTTTGCATGTTGTCGAGCTGGACTTGAATTTATGACGTTCATCGCACTTAGTCCAAAGACGCTTTTCTCTTGAGTTTCTCGTTCGGTCATCAAAACCCACCTCTCTCGTTACACATGGCAGCGAGTCCTTAGTTTTCTCAATCGACCTCTTCCACACCATACCCGCTAGTGTGGATCTCGAATTTTTGTGATCAACGCCCGGTTGCGCCATTTCAAACTTAGGAAGTAATATCTCGTACATGTGCTACATGGAAGGTAATTAAACGTCTCTTGTACGGTCTACCGATGTTGCTTACTGTATGATGACAGGAAGCCGTAAAAACTCTCTCAATCCGTAATAGAGCTTCGGCCATAGTTCGCAGCGGAGTACCTAAGTCGTCTGACACGCCTTAGCGCTCGCTGTAGCCTACCTATTCGCGTAAACTCCTAGACAAGAAAAACCGGTTATTCGATGCATACCAATTACCCCATAGTGTAATCATCGCCATATTTCGATGTATTAGTGACATAGTCTATTAGTACATGATAGGATGGAAACGAGAACGTGGATTTCTAGAATGTACGTAAACAATAATCGATGGACTAGGAGCTATACCGCTAACTACATCGGACTACGGAGATAAGAGTATAAGAAGCGAGGCGAGGATAAGCCTAAAAAGCTAGACTTAGGCATTAAGCTACTACAGGCGAGACGGCATCGATTAAGCTTAATATCTCTAATCATATCTGGATGATCTAGTAGACTTTAGCTTGAGCGGCTTCCAATAAGACTCGGGTGTTGTCACGGCGCTTACCTGCAACAAGTGCTGTGGCTGACAGGGTAACCCTGTCCAGGTCACGTGAGCTGCAGAACCGAGGTTCTGCCAGAGAATGATTATGTAGCCTGTGCGGCTTCTGTGTTTGTCGCTCTTCGAGCTACGTCCTGTCATTGAACCTGCCTGCTGGTTTCACTCTCTGACCGTAGATAGCCTGTTGAATACTACCGTACTCTGCATAGCTGCTCCTTCCACTGTACACCCGACCTGCCTCCAGCACAGATGTTGTCGGGCGCGTCCAGTGTAGAGATCTCGAATGCCGAGTTTAGCGCGCGATGAACGAATACGGTAAGCGCAAAGACAAAGCTGCCAGATCAGGCGAAGCGCGTAAGAGCGTGGGGTCCCGACTCGCGATTCGCGGATGTCGGACAATCAACGCACGGACCTGCTACAAGTCGGCGTCCTTCGCTGCTGATCGCAAGAACCAACACTCCATACCACTCCAAATGCGTTTCTGCCGCTCATCGTCTCAAACAACAGCAACTTCTAATGGCACCGGCCATATTGCCGTGCAAAGCGCATCAGGATCGACTCCCGCCATCGCCCCCTAAGTCGCCAGAATCGTCGCTTTCACGCATTGTGTCGCACGTCGCCGGTCTGCATCGCAGTGATCCCATTGCTCGGACTGAGCCAACGCAGACCTTTTCGATACTCGAGCCTGAGTACGCGCAGCTGGATCAGTATCTCGAACA
>JAKLML010000149.1:0-10074 GCA_022813425.1 Aureobasidium lini
GCTTCAATCTTCGTGATTACTTCGGCGGCACCACGACTTGCAGATGAACAAACATGACACAAGACGCTTTCGCCTGGCAACGAAATGAGAATGGTGCTACTGGTGGGTCGTGGAGTTTTCAGGCGGCATTGGCAGCTGTATTTATTGCTTCAGTCATGGTTGTATGATTGGGCGTGTAGTTCTTCCAGGACCTGAGGTCGTGCTGTGAATGTGGAGAGACAGCGGAATCAGGATAAGATTCTTTCATTATCGTTCATCGATCTGGGCGTAGATCATTGCGATCTTGATCACGAGTCTCCACATGCCGTTCCTTTCGTGCGTAAGGATTGACGATCCCGAATCCTTCGACGCCGGAGAGATGCGGTTCAGATATCCGGCGCGGCCCTCTTCCTTTTCCTCTCATCAGCTAAGCATGTTGCTCTTCTGGCTTACACTACTGGCAGTCATGACAACGCCCAAAGCTTCAGCCGTGAATAATCCACGAATCGATACGAACTCCAAAGCAGTGTCAGACGCCATGAGCGATGATTATTTCCGTGAGAGCTTCGAGCGTGCAATGATGGAACAAAAATCAACGCGAATCCATATTACTGGAAGGCATAATATTGTCAACTCGGACTCGTCGTCTGAAGAAGTGGTTGACTTTGATTTCAGAGCCGAGATCGGTGGGTTCGTTGATCTCAATGTGATAGAGATCACAACTTCACCCATGTCGACCGAAGTCCATGTCACGGTCGCACGAGAGGACCAAGAAAACGAAGAGGATCTTGTAGAAAGAGCAACGGAGAAGTTGAAGGATATCGGTCTGTCAAGATGCGAGAGGTTTGATCCTTCAACTTCATACCCATATGTTTCACGAGACTGAAAGGTTGCAGTATGATGTTCGGGAACAAGATCACGAAGCGCGAGAATATGGCTCGGAATCTACAGATCTCGGCGAACTTTGCACAATACGGCGGCAGAGTGCAGTTTGAGCATGAGAATTCAACCGAGCTTCCACCATCGACCCCGATTCAGAGATCAGGGTCTGACACCCCTGCGGTCGAGATCCTACTCGTTTGGAAGTATAAATCCTGGATCAGACCAAAGGCTCCGGGCCAGACTCGTCATGCTTTACCTGCGCAACCAAACTTGTATCCAGGACCCAGACCTGTGACCTGGAATCATCGGATTCAGCATGCGATGGTCGATGGACAACATGGCTTGATAACGTTGGAAGACGAATTCGTTCGAGTAGCACCCATGATGAAAGCGGTACAGAGGTATGCTCTGCACGAGCATTTGTCGATGCAAGGCCATTTTGGAACCAGTAGAATCCACAAGTGGGGGTTAGACGAACCAAATGAAGAGCCGCCGTATGTTGGCACCAGTCATTTTGGTGGCGGAGGGATCCAATCGGTGGCAAGGAATGGGTGATTGGTTCCAGCAGCGAGCTGGGCTTCAGCTGTAGAAACGTAGCCCGACTCCAGTACCAACGAGCGTCGTCGGATCATGGACTCATGCCTTCGGTTTGAGAGTGGGCGCCTCGAGTTCGCAAAATAAAATGCCGCGCGGGTGTTCCGGTAACTCAACACGGTGGTCGGCAGGCAGTTCGACCTTGCATCCTTCTGGCAGCTCAAAGATTCTTCCATCAGGCAATTCTACCCTGAAAACACCATCCGAGTGTGCTACTGCGTTCCTTGGTGTCGCCGCTTCCAACTCCTTGGAAGTGGCTCGGGCGGTATGCATTTCCTGCACGTCGTCATCCAGATCCAGATTCTTGCCTGATGCACCAGTTTTCCGCTCTCTTCGCATGCCGCGATAGACGTGAGTTTCCCAAATTCCAGTGAAGAAGGGAATGACATGCAGTGCACCACCAGCCACGCTCAAGCCCCAGCATATAGAAATGATCCGTTCCGGAGTCCAAGATGAGGTTTCGAAGTACAGACGAGATCCAGTGAAAACCAGATCAACGGCCAGGAACAAGACAGCCATAATGTCGCCAGCTAAAAGAAGGCCAGGATTGAAGTTTGAGCTTTTGCGCATCCTGAAAAGCGAAACTATAGCAAACACATGCACAATGGCCGAGAACAAAGGCTGAAACGATAGTCAGTCGAAAGTAGTGTGCAAGGAACGATGGATAGAACTCACACATGCGATGGCGAAGGCCCAACCCCCGATTTGGGCGTTCTCCCCATAGTAATACTGTGCATAGTCACGCCATACTGCGCCGAAGACGATGAGATTAACAGCAGCGGTGATCAGGGAAACCCAGCGGACAAAGCTCTTGAAGTACCAGTATCTCCCATAGCCATTAGTTAGTCGCTGCCATCTTTCGGTATGCTTGCGTGTCGATAGGATTACGAGGGTCGTGTTACGATGTAGACGGAAGACGAAATACGAGCGACGCAAAGACAGGTAAAGAAAACGCGCGGGGATGAATTGAATCTTTCGAGGATGTTTCAAAGAGGAATCAGAATAGGAGGGGACGCGTGGCTGAGCCATGGCGGCACATTGTCGGACGGCCGAGCAGTGAAGCTATAAAGTTTCGTATCTCGGCATACGCTTGGAGGATTAAGATGAGCAACAAGATGCTTCTTTTTGGACGTGGCCGCAGACTAAGTAGAGCATAGCAACACTGGTAGGGCGAATTACGGCTGCGATGGACGACGAGAGCAAGACTTATATTTTGGAGAAAATGCACCGGCCTTGGAAGTGCGGAGTCGTAGAATGGTATGCTTTTCGCAATGCGAGATCAGGCAGTGACAGCAAGCTTGACTGAAACTGAGCAGGGTATATGTGCAAGATGGCGAGTAACGGCTCTGACCTTGAAAGGAGAGACGAGACAAAAGCTGCCAATCATGGTTGATGGTAACTGATGGGAAGGTAGAACAGGGGTGAGCGTGGGTGAGGCAGGCGTGCGGCTTGGCGCCTTCCCAACTTCCCAAACAAGTAAACAGTCCCAAAGGTCTCGGCCCGTTAAACCTCGATCCTTCATCCTTCACCCTTCACGCTTCATCCTTCTCAAGGCGCAACAAGTCCGAAAGTCCAAGACAACACTTCAAAAAAGACGGCGTACAGTCGGCGACTCTACTTCACCGTCCTCTCTCGTCCGACGAGCGCCTCCCAATGCCGTTCATCGCGCACGCAACAAGTCCAACGCCCTACAACGAGTCTGAATAGAAAGAGCTGGGAAGAGCATACAAGATGGCTATACTGAAAGAGACGGAACAAACTTGTTGAAAGAGTCTTGAAAGACTTGCGACACATGCGTCTCTGCATCATGGCCGTGGATCCAGTCCTCACGCGGCATCTGCACCGACTTTGGGTCCTCCTTGACACGGTCCCAGTCGGCCTTGTGCCACATGTCTCTCGTCGTCTCGCCCGTCTTCTGCACCGCCTTGACGCGCTCGTAGCGAATGTCCTGGAAGGCGCGCATTGCTGCCGGGATCTGAGCCTTGCCTGCCACCTTGAGGCAGTAGGCCAGAGTCACTCCATCCTCCATGGCTTGGGTTGCGCCTTGGGCCGACGTAGGTAAGAATGGGTGGGCCGAGTCTCCGAGCAGAGACGTGCGCCCGTTGTCTGACACCCAGCGAGGAAGAGGGTCGCGGTACACCAGCTTCCAGTCCACTGTTCAATCACATCAGCATCAGCAGACGACAAGGCTTCAGGTATACGCACCACATGACGGCGTCTTCTCGACAATCGCCTTGCACAACGGATCCCACCCGTCAATGAACTTGTATACGTCTTCCATGTTGCCAGGCAGGGACCAGCTCTCCTCAATGTCCTTGTCATCGCGATGCGTCATGACCCAGCAGCAGTCTTTGCCGCCCTTGATGGTCGAGAAGAGGAAGTGCACATCAGGTCCGATCCACCCTTGGAACGTGTCGCCGTTCTCGCAGAACTTGCGAGTCCGCGGATCGGCCATCATGTCTGTGTTGGGGAACCATGCGCGGAAGACTGCATAGCCGCTGGCCTTTGGACGGTCGTCGTAGCCTAGTACGAGCTCTCGCGCCTTTGACCGGACACCGTCGGACCCAAGTACAACATCCGCGTAAACCTGGACCTCCTTGTCAGTGTTATGTAGCACCGGCAACCAGGATACACTTGCCTTCTCGCCATCCTCCAAGACGATGCCAGCTTGCTTGTCGTCCTCAAAGTACTTTTGGATCCTTTTGCCCAGGTGTATCGGGATACCAAGCTCGTCCCTTGCATACTCAAATACAACAGTATGCAGCTCACCGCGATGTCCGTTGAAGACTGGCGCTTCTGCATCCGCCTTTGGACTTGGTTGGTTGATGACGAACTCACCTGTCCACTTGTAGATGTCAAAGCCATGGTTCCTGAGATCGATCGAGAGCGGTCTCAACCGATCAGACACTCGATCTCCAGACTTGTAGTGCCATCTGCGGAAGATGCGCCCAGCGTTACTGCCAAATGAGATGATGTCGCCGAGCACTTTGAGCTCTTTGAATGATTCGTATATGCTTACATCGTGCCCTTGTCTGTGGCATTCGATGGCTGCTGTTAGTCCGCCAAAGCCTTTGCCAATCGTAAGCGCCGTCCTTGACTTCTGCATTGACGTTGTCTCACCTGCTCCGACAATGACGACCTTGATGCCGGTCTTGGTTGGTTTGTCCTGCTCTTGAGAGCCCTTGTCGACATTCGTGCTCGCCATAGTCAGTCTTGTCGATCTCATCAATTGACACAGGTAAGATCCGAGTTGTTTGAGTGGTATGCAGAGCTTACATATGTTCTTTCAATGCTCCTGTCGGTAATGCAGCAGCCGAGCTCAAGTCTTGACCCCAGCAATATTGTATTCATCTCAAGTAGCTACCCCGCTGTTCTCCATCTTTCGCTAGACATATCACTGCATATGATCAAACATCTCGGTGTCGGTGTTGATACAAGCAGGGTCGTACTTTTCCAAGACTGAGGGGTGAATGTGGGGCGCCTCGTCACAAAGTGGGGTTCATGCATCATCACCTCGAACCTCATCTTCCATCTCACAACACAACGAAAGCTCACGGCAAGTCTCTTACTCACACTGCCGAATCTCCTACAACCACCCTCGCACTTCCTGGCTTCTTCGTCCGCACTACCTGACAAGGCCTACTCACTCCTGGACCTCAGTCGATGGCGACACATCAAGATTATGGCAATAAGACTCCAGGCAGTCAAGTTGCCAATGAGTTCTCTGACAATATCAAAGACAAAATAGGTACGCCACTTTTCAATTCATCGTTCGATGTTCATCTCGCTATGGCGCATGCATCGCTCAATCGCTCACGCTCTCCTCGTGCAACAGTCCTCATCACTGGAGTGTCGCCTAAATCCATCGGTCAACAGCTGGTGATGAACATTGCAAAGCATGGCCCTGAACGTATGATTCTCGCCTCTCGTACCTCATCCAAACTCGAGACTGTTGCTTCGGAGGTGAAGAAGGAATTCCCAAATGTATCTGTTGATACTGTAATCTTGAATCTCGCATCTCAAGCTTCAACTCGGAAAGCTGCCGATGATGTTGCCAAGCTCGTTGACCAGATTGACATCCTCATCAACAATGCTGCGGTTGTAGACTCCGAGCTGCGTCGTACGGAGGAAGGTCTCGAGATGCAATTCGGCGTTGGTCATGTCGGTCATTTCCTGTTCACCACTCTCTTGATGCCTCTGTTTGAGACTTCGGCCAAGTCAAACAAGGCAGGAGCTACTAGAATCATCAATGTCTCCTCTGAAGGCCATCGCATTGGTCCTGTTCGCTTTCACGACTACAACTTTGAAGGAAAGCAAGTTCCAGAGGAAGAGCAGCCGTCCAACAAACAAGCGAGACTCAAGGATGGTCATAATTATTCCGTCTGGGTAGCATATGGTCAAACCAAATCAGCCAATATTCTCTTCTCGTTAGCTTTGAACGACAGATTTGGCAATCAAGGCATACGTAGCTACGCTTGCCATCCTGGAGGTAAGTACACTCGAAAATTCTGTCCGAATATCATCGCTTACATTCCATCCTAGCCATCCAAACAGATCTCTCACGATCCCTCAATCAGAAAGATCGTGAGTTCTTGGACAGCATTGTCAAAGGCGAATGGATTACCCTCGATCAAGGCACTTCGACTGTCCTGGTTGCTGCGCTTGATCCTGCTCTAAGCAAGCCGCAGAAGGGAGTTTACATGAGCCAGTGTCAGATCGCTGATGCTGCACCTTATACGCATGATTTGGATGTTGCGAATAGATTGTGGGAGTTGAGTGAGCAACTTACTTCGGGGCAGACGTCTCATCTGTGAGAAGTTGGAGGTTAGAATCGATCGTTTGTACGCTTGACAGGCCTGTTGGACTTGTCAACTTCTCCTCGGGAATAATGCTTACAGTACGGCCGTGACGGCCCATGGATTGCTGATCGGCTTGGCATGAATCCTTCCAGAATAGCATCGAGTATCCAGAGCCGCACATCCGATATCATACTTGTATCGACAGAAGATACAAGAGCTTTCTGAATGTGTCCCTTCATCAATGAACATCCATTCCAACCATCATCCTCTACACTTCAGTCTTCCATGTACGAGATACAACCCTTATCAACCATTGAATATCTGGATGTCGCGCCTTTCCTACCAGCCAGCGTGGCGCTGACGTACATTGCTTTCGTACGTTTCGACTCGGAGAAATCAATCAATCGTCGCTTTATGCGACGAACGCGAAATTCGGATCAGAAGGAATTCAAATCCCAAAGTCTTCTGCCTGTCGACAAGTCGCCATCTCGATCTCTTAAACCCAAACAGCAAACCTTTAAATCACACATCCTTAATGCAGTACTACCAATACTCCACACAAATCTCACAGTAGGTAAACCATGGGGACTTGATCGTTCCAAGAGGGTCTCAATCAATTTTTGCGCGATACAACTCGCTCTAATCGTCGCTGAGTATGCACCCGATGGGCTTCGACATCGCAATTGGAGAAGAATGGATCTACTACTTTTGGGAGTAGCTTGGCTTGACATGGGAAACCACACGACTTCTACAAAGTATCCAGTGTGGAACATGTTCTTCTCGCTCATCATAGCGGTGATTGGCATCGCCTCAGTCTTGTTGCTAGACTCTAAAATCACCTCGACTGCGACATCCAACCCACTAGCAAAAGAGGGCTTGCTGGACCATAGTCTTCCTGAGCCAGGGCCATCAATGCGCCACTTTCACATCTTCAGTGTCTCGCTGCTGCTAGTCCACTTGCTCCACGACTACCCGGTACTGTCATCATGGCTTCTCGATTACGCGCCTTGGATGGGATCGTTTTCGCCTTTCTGGATACCATTCGGTTTGATATATCTTCACACTGGCGTACAAGAGTGGTACAAGACGCATCAAAGCTATCAAACCTTTCTACAGCATGTGCAAGCGTTTACCTCCCAAGCCTACACCTCGGCGCCAGAGATGATCCTATGCGGTATCATGCTACCCCTTCCCACGCTGGGAACCTGGCTTCTGTTCTTCTTCGCGGCCAGTTATCTGACATCATGCGTTGGGTTTCGATACTTGTTCCTTGGATGTCCCCGCACCGCACCACAATTTTTGGACGCGGGAACGTCTAGAGGGTGTGTATATGCGATCTTTACTATTGTTCATCTGCTGCGGCGAGCAGAACAAATCAAGGCAGACAGGCCTAATGGGACGTATCATTTTAGTCTTGCCTTGATTGTGGCATTTGGTCAGAGTGTCACTGCAGTCACTGCAGTGGCTATTGTTGCGTATATGGTGCGGGAGTTCTATTGATACCAATGGCATGGAAACAGACGGCAAAAACGGGTTCAAAGCTCAATCATTGATTGAGCGGAGACAGACCTTTCTAGGACGCGCTCTTATAGAGTTAATCCGTGGGCTTCTCTCCCGGGTTCAATCACAGAATTGCCGGTATCCGAGGAAGCGGTACACTAATTAGCCGCCTATCGGTGTGTATCGCGAAGGCTTGTTTACCCGCAACTTCGCATCAATCCTCCTGCCGAATAGAGTGTAGTATCACAACATCGTCTCCTTTCTTGCCTACTCATCCTCTCCCTTGTTAACAAGCTCGTCTGACTCTCCGTCTGCACGCTTCTAACTTCTCAAGACCTTTGTCCTTGCGCTCGAACTTGCCTCCGCTAGAAGGTTGCATCAAATATGTCTTGTAGCAAATCACAATCACAATCACCACCTCAGCCACCGCCTCTGTTCACAAAGGATGCGAGGACAATTATTACGCACGTCGAGCGCCTGATCACTCAGTCTCGCAAAGTGCAAAAACATATCATCGCGACCGTCACATCAGAAACAGCGACTTTTGACAATGTCATATCACCTCTCGCACACAATCAAAACTCTGTGTCCCGAGAGCTACCTGTCCTCGGTTTCTATGAAGCAGCTTCGACGGATGTTGAACTCAGCGAGGCATCGACGCAGGCTAAGAAGCTGTATGCAGATTTCGAGATCGAGACGAAAACTCACGAAGGTCTTTTCGAATTGGTCGACGCAGTTGTGAAGAAGAGTGAACTTCTGGAACCTGAGGATCAAAGACTTCTAGGAAGATATCATAGAGACTACCTACGCAATGGCCTCGGCATTTCACTGGAAAACCGCAACCGCTCCAAAGACATCCAAAAACAGCTTTTCGAACTCACCAGCGATTTCGAAAAGAACCTCCGAGGAGAAAACTCCGGTCTCTGGTTCACTCCCGATGAATTAGCAGGTGTATCCGCTGACCTGATTTCCTCTCTCGACAAAGGCGCGGGCGAAAATGAAGGCAAAGTGTTGTTGACTTTCAGCTTCCCACATCTGTTTGGCGCATTGAAATATGCTACGAACAGCAAGACCCGTCGAACCTACTATACTGCAAGCGAAAACAAATGTCCTGCAAACATCCCTGTATTCAAAGAAATCATGATTTTGCGTCAAGAAGCTGCCGAATTGCTTGGATATGCCAATCATGCTGCTTTCAGAATTGAAGACAAAATGGCCAAGAGCACAGAAACAGTGATGATCTTCTTGGATGATCTAAACTCCAGACTTTCTGCTGGTGCGAAAAGAGATGTTGATGGGTTGAAAGAGTTGAAGAGGCAGGATTTGGCTGACAGAGGTGAAGATGAGGATGATAAGTTTTGGCTCTGGGATTATGCTTACTATCACCGTATGATGCTTGAGACGCAGTTTTCTGTTGACAGAAAGGCGATTGCGGAGTTTTTTCCTCTAGAGACGACGCTCTCTGGTGTCATGGAGATATTCTCTCATCTTTTCGGTTTGCGATTCGATGAGATTACTATACAAGACCGAGGAAGGTTCTCACCCACAATTATAGCTGAAGATCTCACATGGCACGACGACGTCCTCCTCTTTGCTGTCTGGAATGACAAACAACTCGGTAGTGGCTTCCTCGGATACCTGTATCTCGATCTCCACCCTCGACCCGGTAAATACGGCGGCATGTGTAACATGAATCTCCAATGCGGGTTTACTTCCGAGACTGGTCAACGCAATTACCCAGCAACAGCACTCTTATGCAATTTCACTCCCGCAACTACCACAAAACCAAGTCTTCTCATGCATGAAGAAGTAGTCCTCCTATTTCACGAACTAGGGCATGGGATTCATGATCTCGTCGCCCAGACAAAATGGTCAATCTTCCATGGCACAGCCACCGTCGACGATTTCTGTGAAGCGCCGTCCCAAATGCTGGAATTCTGGGCCTGGGATCCTGATGTGTTGAGCCGGCTAAGCAGTCATTGGAGTCATCTCTCCCCTTGCCATCTACAGAAATGGCAGATTCAAAATCCTGGCAAAGCACAGCCGGACAAACATCTTTCAAAAAACATCATCAATGCGTTGGTGGAGAGTAAAAATGTCAATGGCGCGTTATATCAAACACGCCTGCTACATCGCAGTTTCTTCGACATGACTGTTCATTCTACTAATTCTGTTCTGGAAGTACGAGAGATGGATATGGCGGAACAGTGGAATCGTCTTCATACTTCCATGTCTTTGGGGTTTTAGGGTTAGGGTTAGGGTTAGGGTTAGGGTTAGGGTTAGGGTTAGGGTTAGGGTTAGGGTTAGGGTTAGGGTTAGG